>JANHGN010022522.1:6446-26855 GCA_024605025.1 Megaceryle maxima | reverse complement strand
GTTTTTTTTTTTTTGGTTTTTTTTTTTTTTTTTTTCCTTTTTTTCCCCCCCCCCCCCCTTTTTTTTTTCTCCATCAGAGGGGTTGGACTCGAAGATCTCCAAGGTCCCTTCCAAGCCCTGACACCCTGTGATGTTTGAGAGTCTAAGTATGCCTTTATATTCATACATTCTCATTTTAAATATATGCTATAGATCACCTAAAAAAGCTGAAAGTGGTCACAGTTTTAAAATATAGTTTGATGCATTTCATGCTAGTACAGCTCTGTAGAATTATAGATACTTTGGAGGGTTACAAATAAGAAGTGGAAATAGCATAAGTTTTCAGAGGTCACCTGGTTAATTACAGTGTGTTTGCATCTGTATAGGACACAGTTTTCTGTTATCAGAATCTCAGTAGGGAGAATTTAAGTGATTTAGATCTTGTGCTCATCTGTTACGACTTGGATAAAGGAGGATTTAATGAGATCACTGGTATCGCTTTGCCCATCTTTTGTAGCTCACTATTCAAGAAAGCTGTGACAATTTCAGGAATAATAATAATTAAAAAAAATATACAGAAAGCTTGAAGGCTTTTTTGTTTTGGAGGAGGAGGCAGTCACTGATTTTGTTTTCTGTTTTTGTCCTGTGTTCTCTATGTCATAAGGAGCAATTGATGCCTATATTACATCATCTGGTAAAAGCAATGCTGGAAGTCATTTGAAGAGGCAGATGTTTGTTTTCTGCCTTGTTGTGGCTGGTCAATTGAGATTCCTAGCTTGAGTCTCAGGTTTTCTTAATAGTTTGAAATTCAAGTTGTGAACCCACAAATGCTTGATATTTTAATTTACTTTGTTCTTAAAGTATTTGTTCATTTGATTTTCATAAAAATTAAATGATAGATTAGTCAATCTTTTAACACTAAAACTTCACAATTTTCATGTGAAGATGTTCCTTTATTTAAACCTAAATATGAATGTCTGCTTCATTTCAATAATTGGAATTAGTTACATATTTTCCTGGCATCTGTTAGATGGTCTGAAAGCTCTTTGCAACCTGCTGGAGAGGGAAAAAGACTGGGGAAGAATTCCTTGCATGTAATTTTGAGTTCTGTCTCTGTTTCACAGGTCACCTACTAACTTGGTTGGTCCCTCAGTCCAAGTCGGTTCACTGAGATCTTTGCATATGCTTCAGTCTGGTTTCCAGATTGATTTCTACTACACTGCAATGAGCAGCTGTACTGTACAGAATTAAAAGGCTGCATTGCAATCCTGTCTGTTTTGAACACGCATATTAAATAAACCCTTCTACATATAGGAAAAAAACCGTATCTGCTCCAGAGGATTTTATGTTGGTGTGAAGAAGGGTTGGGAAAAAATCAACTGTAATAGTATAATAGCTGAAGGTGGGTCATTAAGAGTTACTAACTGTTCATTTCCTGTCCCTCTCTCTCCCTCTTCACAAGGGAAACTGCTATTTGTTATGTTATAATTAGTAAAAGTAATATTCTTACCTTCACCTTCCATTTGTATTTCTAATTTTTATTTCTTTATCAGAGGTGATACTACTACTTCAGTCAAGTAATTTATTCTTTTTACATGCATAGCACAATAATATTCCAAGTAAGGTCTGCCAAGGAGGTGATGGGTGTTTGTGGTTTTGCTTTCTAGGATGCTTATCCATCAAAAATGAACTTGTCATTTTTGACAGATTTTTCCATTTAATTTTTTCCACCCAAAGTAATGACTAAATCTTTCGGCTAAACAAAGTTACATATTTCACTGTATTCACTGAGTTTACTTACTGGTTCAAAAGTGCTTTTCATTACAGAATTTTAGAAAGCTTTTAAATAAAGTTCTACAACTTTAATAAACAAGTTTGCACAGGGCTTAACTTTAAAAATAAAAAACTTGTCTATTATCAAATCATACATTTCAGAAAAGTTGACATGGTTTTTGAATTGCGTGTGAGTTTTCCAAATGTTTTTCAGATTAGGACTTTATGATGTAGTCTAAGAGTATTCAGTAGCTCAAAAATTTCACTGGGTGGTGGGGAAGGACATGAAAGGATCTTACTGATTAGTTTTAGCTCTAGACTCTATAGTAAAATTATTTATGACCAAAAGGAAGTAAAATAAGTTATATTTCTTATAATTTAGCTGTTGAAATCTTTAACTGGAAGTGATTCAAATATTTATTGCTGTGATGAAGACAACAAAACCAGACTGAAGTCTACTATTTCACATCACTGTTACCTATATTGCTATTTTTGTTTTTTTCATATACATTCATAATTTACCTGATGCATTCAGGCTGGGACATATATTCTTATTATTGGTAAGTGTAATATGCACTGCTATCTTTAGATTCTGCCCTAATAAAAATGTTCTCCATGAACAAACTGCTTTTTTTGATAATTCCCAGTGGCCCACAGCAGTAGAAGAATATATTTTACTCATTTTCCTCCACCAGTATACTTGGTATGTTGATATGCCAGATCTGTGTTGACTTCAATGATAAAAAGCCATTATCAGGATTACTAATTCTAATATTTTGTTAGAAAAAACAAATCCTATTTAACCTGTTCATAGTGGAATTTGTGTCCACTATACTTTATTCCTGTTTAATAGTTTACAGCAGTGTAAAGAAATGTTGTTTTAATAATATCAGTGCACTTATTTTGATTCTAAATAGATTCATAGTTTTATTGTGTGAATTTTTTAGTCTGTCCTCTTTTTTTGTTGTTATGATCTTATTACTGTTAAATCAGAAACTAAATAAGCTTTGTTTATCTGCATCAAAACCCAATAAATTTATCGTTATCATCTTGTTATTATGAGTGGCATTGACAGCAGACTGTTATTTTTCAGGTCAAAAGGTACTTTGTGATTTTATTTATTTTTGGATGCTCCTTGCTTTGTATCAACAGTTCAAGATTATTTGGTGGGTTGGACTGAGTTTCAGAAAAACTTTTCCTGCAAGAAGCATAATTGCCAATTAATAGTTTCATTTTAGCCTTCATGAAGATACTTCCACTGTGGAATATTATTCTGTAACTGTATTTTTTCTGTATTCTTAAGTATCTTGTAAAAATTACTGTTAGAGGTTCTTGGCTGGACAGAGCCATGGCTGGTCTGTATGGCAATTCTAAAAGAAGTTACATTATCAAGTTCTAACCTTAAAGTTGATCAAAAGGATTTTGATTATGGAAATAAATGAGGTGAGGAAATTATCTTACTCCTCTTCAGTTAATTCTTTGACCAAAAAAAAAAAAAAAAAAAAAAGCAATAAGGTATGGTAATAATAGAAACATGGATGTAACTTTAACCCTAGAATACTTCTTGACACCTAAAGACATAAGTTGGGATTTATGGGGGGGTTGGGTTGTTTTGGTGGTTTGCTGTTTTTTTGGGGGTTTTTTATTACATGAGCTCTACTCTTAGGGAGAAAGTGATTCAGTTGCGTAAGTGTTACAGTAATGTTTCTATTCAGATTGAATTGACCTTAACAAGAATTTTACTTGAGTGGAAAAATGCCATTGTACATTGCTTCCTCAACAATCTGGAACTTAATTTTCTTAACATGCAATTAAAACAATACTTTAATTGAACAGATGCATGTCTGTGGAAGAGGTGTGGGATTTGGGTTGTTTATTTATTTATTTATTTATAAATAATAATAATGTGAGTAAAGCTGATTGGGACAGGGGGTGGCTGGAAAACAACAACAACCAAAAAAAAAAGCCAACATGGAGAGAAAGATAACAACTCCTGAATGATCTTGGAATGCCTGCAACTTTAGAGAAAAATTAGTTTTAAACAATCAGTTTGCTTCTTGTGTTAGGAGATTAAAATCAGACATTCTGGACATAGTCCTGCTGTGCTACACTGTGATAGGTTTCTTGAACAGTGTTGTTTAATTGTTGACATACTGCTTTCAGTTGTCCTAATACTGTTTTAGTTTCCCTAAAGAAAAAAATAGTTTCCCGACCAGACAAGATGAATTTTTCTGTGGAAGTCAGTTTGGAATCTAATGTCAAGTTTGTTTACCCGAAATACTGGGTAAGCATGTTGCTTTTTTTATTCTGTACCACAAGCCTTCTTTCATTTTTTCCCTAACATACAGCTGTTTGTTTATTTTATTTTTCACACTGTGCCACAGCACTGGGAGAGAGCAATATCAAAGGAAACTATTCACTTAGATCTTTCTTTTGCATTGTGACAAGCATATTGCCTAGACATTAAAGTGCAAGCTCCTTATTTTTTTTTTTTTTTTTTTTTTTATGTGAAAGCCTTGGAGGGGAGTACAGAAGTGGTTACTAAGAGTTATAATGTTAAAAGCACAAAAGAATGAATACAAGATCATAATGGTAATTTTTTTCTGACTTTATTTCCCAAACATGGAGGATATATCCTATATTCTACATTATATCAGTTGTCTAAGTTTTTGTGCTCTAAACTGAGGTTTATCTTCCAAAGGAATGAACATTCTCATTTCACTTGAGCAATCATGACAAATGCAAGACTGAAACAAAGCTCTACAACTGGGTAAAACTCTACAACTTAGTGCTTGCAACTGCATAATGTAAATAATAACAATATGCAATAATTATAATAACAATTTAGTCCATTGACAGTAGCAGAGAATCTGACCACAGATTAAATGATACTATACTGACTTATTAGGGAAACTGGATTTTTTTCTAGGTTAAAGTCTATATATTTTAAAATAATGGTTGCTATTCCATACAGAAATATTCTTAAAGAGAAATAGGATATCTGAAGATCATCTATGGTGTTTATTCAGTTCAGCTATGAGTTTAGTATGTATTATCAAAAGGAATAGAAAAATATTTTTTAATACTGCCAGTAATGTCCTTCTATTTTGGGGTGGGGGTTTTCAGTTTGTAAGTGAAGTTGGATGCAGGGGAAAAAAGGCACAGTAAACCAAGAAAAAAATAATTCTCTTCCCCAAAGCATGTTTCTTTGAGTAAGTACCTGTACGTCCCTTTGTGCCATCATCATCAAGAGTAAGAGTATTTGCCTTAAAGACAAAAGCTTTCCCTCCTTGCTCAGACACTTGTCCCTTTCAAAAGCCTTATATAGAAAAAGAGAGGAGGCAATAATCACCATTCTTTACCAATTTCTTCCAGTTCACCTGGTGCAAAATTATCTCCTCACATTCAGGTTAGTTGCTCTATTTTTTTTTTTATTTTTTTTTGTATTTATCAAAGACTTTTCCTTTACTATAATTTCAGTTTCTGTGTTCTTTACTTATATGAAACTGCAGGGGTTTTTAAAACTGCTCCTTGATTGAAGTGGCCCTATAACTTAACTTGAATCTAGTTAGTGAAGTTGTAACTCTACAAGAATGGTGTTGCTCATGGCAGAAAAAAAAAAAAAAAAGTCTATTCTTTGATTGTGAGATGTCATCCCTGCCAAAATTCCCTTGCTATAACTTTCTGACACAGAGCTAAAATGAGTGGGCAGTCGCACTCCCCAAACTGGCAAAGTTCCTGTGTTTAGTCATAGATCGGTGTGGGAAGAGCAGAGCTCTCTCCCTGGCTGCAGCTTGCCTGGGAATGGAAACCGTTGATCAAGAATAGAGCAGATGTGCTGGGGACCTTCAAATCCAGACAGAAGAGATTTGCTTGGGCCTGTTCCGGATCATCGTCTTCAGCACTGGCATTCATAACCCTAACCTCCTCTGCTCAGTTTAAGGAAATGAAAAGCACACTGAACTTTTCATTGCTGACAACACATCCTGTGATTTCTGAATGATGTGCTCCTTTAGTTTCCTTATCTTGCATTTTAGTAAGGAAGGTGTCATACATCTCCTTTAGTGGCACCTCAATTATAGCTTGTGTTTGCTGCATCCCCTAGTTGTCACCTGTTCTGTTGGGTTGCTGATCTTGTGATCTGAGCTCCTCTTGCTCTGCACTGGCTGTTACAGGTTTTGTTTGGCCATTGTACCTAGGTATGTCCTTTGACAGTGCTGTAGATGACTGTGGGGACTTTGAGAAATCCTTAGGCCATTTGCTTTTGCCATTCCTAGCAACAGTGTATATAGTGTCCAGGCTTTCCACAGATGTTGATTTTCAAGTGCTATACAGTTGTCTTTGGGGAGAAAAAAATGTAGGTATGGTTTAAAACAAACTTTAAAAAATTGCCTTCAAACCTGTAAATCTCAAACCAGGGTGCTGCAATCTATTTCCTTTTCTTTGGGTGACTGTTTACCCTGGACTCACTTAATCCTATTGCTTTTTATGGCAACATAGTCTTTTCCATGATCCCACAACTCTAAACTTTCTCTTTGTGACATGTTTTCCAAACACGATAAAACCACACACACAATTTGTCATGGTTATGATCTTACCATGGTACCGTTAAGTTGTAGCTCTCCTATATATCAGATGAACACTTAGATTCAGACATACTGCTTTATATTTTGCAGAAATTAGTTTGTCTAAAAATAATAGGAACCATAACAAGTCATCATAGTTGTGAATTCTTGTGTATTCTTGAAGCTTCTTAAAACCCACAGTGAACAATTGCACAATGAAAAGCACTAAAATACAATTCTTTTTAGTAATTGAATTCAATTAGAAATTGACTTGCATTTAAAGTTGGAGGGAGAAGGGAACTGTATCCCTTACTGCAATACCCAATTTACTGTGTCTGTGGTGGAACCCCTTACCTACATGCTTATTCAATTTTGAATTCTACTGAGACTCTGAATTCTGGCTTTTATAATGGCAATTTATAAATTATTTATATTAATACATTTTTAATTCTTTCTATTCAGTCTTTACTAAGTTTGGTTATCTAAGTTGAGATGGTTGAGCTGGCCTTGCTCTGTTTTCTTCAACACTCATTAAATGCCTTTAATCTTTTCAAATACCTCTGCACTGAATCAAGTTAAAGTGCCCCTTCTAATTTGTTTAATTTCTATATTATTCTTTCTCTACCTCTGGAGGTATTTCTAACTCTATGTGCAGCCCTCAAAGCTTCTGTAATATTTCACTGTGAGTTGGTGCATGATGAATGGAACATAATAATAACTGGGAGAATATAATTAATATTCCTCCAGCAAAATATTTTCCATCCACCTCTTTACTCACTGTACCATTTTGATGGTATTTCTATTATGGATATTTCAGCACAATTAATGTTTTCAGTATGCTCACTTGCACTGACATGTCAAGACTTTTACCTGAGTAAATACAGTTAACTTAAAACTCAACAATGTGTATAGCTCATGCAGATTTTCACAGCATGACTTGCACAATTTTAATCTACAATAGCGTTGACAAATTGTAGAATGTTGTTTGGTTTCTCTGGACTTCGCTAATTTAAAAGACTGGTGTCATTAGCTAATTTTGCAGCATTGCTGTATATCCTACTGTTCAGAGTGTAAAAAAAAAATACACAACTCTAGGTTAAAAACAGTTTTTAACTGTGAGCTTTTTCTATTATGACAATCGACAGGTTATTCTTTCTGTTTATCTTAGCATATTCTAACACATAGCTAGTGGTTTAGGAATGTTAAGTAACTGCCTATCTTTCTCCTGGGGAGACTAGTGTTATCTCTGTTTTGTGTGTAAGAAAACTAAGACAGACAAGCCTTAATAAATGAGATGCCTCACAGAGGGATTTTGCATGAAAAGAAAGCAATTTTTTGAGTTTAATTTATGGAAACTTTCCTTACCACTTTCGAAGTAGTTTTTTGGGAATAGGTTTGCGCAGGGATCTTGTAATCTTCAGGGCAATTCTTGAGAGCATTCTTGGGAGTCCTGATGGAGTTTTACATCTTGTATTTTTGCACTAACTGCTGACATGTCTTCATATTATTTTTGTATTTGCACTTATTTTTTTAAAATAGAAACTGTGCACATTGAAAATGGACGTATCTCTAAGAAGCTGGTGCAGAAAATCCAACACTCCCAAGTGTCAGGTTCTGCTCTAGCCTAATGTATATATTTATACTCCAGACAGGAAGGTATGCAGTAATGCAGCAATATTTGCTGATGACTTAGTCCTGACGACTTAATGTATGATGGAAAGGCATACTAAGTTGCCTTTGAATTGCTTTTTTGGAATCTACTCCAAACTATTTTCTATTTTGAGGAATTTGTATTTTGTTAAATGTCTAACAACTAGGAACTTCTTTGTCTACTCATAGTTTACTTGATTAATACAAAACTGTTTTTCAGATGCAAGCCTTCTCAGGAATAGCGTATAGGATCTACTTCTTCCTCACAGTCATGATTTTGGTGGATTAGTAATGTCTCAAGGTCCAGATGGAGAATGATGACAAGTAGTGTCCTTCAGATGTCCATACTGGGACCAGTGCTTTTTAATATCTTAATCAATGATATGAACAGTGGAATTTGGTGCACCATCAGCAAGTTTGCAGACAATACCAAGCTGAATGGTGCAGTCAATGTACCAGAGGGATGGGATGTCATCCAGAGGGACCTAGACAAGCTGGAGAAGTGGGCCCAGGTGAATCTCAGGAGATTCAACAAGACCAAGTGCAGGGTCCTGCATCTGGGCTGGAACAATCCTCATTATCAATACAGGCTGGGGGCTGAGGTGATAGAAAGCACCTGTGGTAAAAGGACTGGGGTTACTGGTGGATGAGAAGATGGACATGAGCCAACAATGTGCACTTGCAGCCCAAAAAGCCAATCACATCCCAGGCCTCATCAAAGGAAGTGTGACCAGCAGATCAAGAGGTGATTCTGCCACTCAGTAGGGTGCTACTCTGGGGAGACCTCACCTGGAATATTGTGTCCAGTTCTGGAGCCCTCAACACAAGAAGGACATGGACCTGGTGAAGCAGGTCCAGAGGAGGGCCACAAAAGTCATCAGAAGTCTGGAGCATGTTTCCTGTGAAGACAGGCTGAGGGAGTTGGGGTTGTTCAGCCTGGAGAAGAGAAGGCGGTGGGGAGATCTTATAGTAGCCTTCCAGTATCTTAAGGTGGCCTAGAAGAAAGCTGGGGAGGGACTGTTTACAAGGGCTTGTAATGACAGGAAAAGGGGCAATGATTTTAAACTGAAGAAGAGTACATTTAGATTGGACATTAAGAAAATGTTCTTTCCTCTGAGGGTGGTGGAACCTTGGAACACGTTGAGCAGGGAGGTGGTAGAGGCCCCATCCCTGGAGACAGTCAATGTCAGGCTTGATGAGGCTCTGAGCAACCTGATATGTTTGAGGATGTCCCTGCTTACTGCAGGGGGGTTGGACTAGATGACCTTTGGAGGCCCCTTGAAAACCAGGGCATTCTATGATTCTGTTATCACTTTCAGGTCAACTAAAGCAGCATTAGAACATGTTTTGTGGTTATTAAGGACTGCTATTACATATAGAACAGAACAGACCACATATGTTCATTATTGTTGACTGTACCTGTGAAAATAGAAGCTAGTAGAAGCTGATAGAATTTCTTCAGCTGATAGATATCAACAATGACTAAATGAAAAGAAACAGAGCTTTGGTTTTGGATTAATATTAAAATTTTGGATATTTTTATCTAATGATGCTGTGATTTAATTTTTTTAAATGCATCTGTCTCCTAACTGCAACGATATTTGATAGAGAGAGTTAGAAGAAAACAGAACAAGAGTGTTTTCCTCCACTGGTAATAATTTTGTGAATCCTTTCAGCTTCATTCAGTAGTCCATTCTTTGGACTACTTTGGTCATTTATAATGATGCCTGAAGTATCTTGCTGATATTCACCACACTTCTTATAACAATGGGAAATTGGGAAAAATTCTGTGAAAGGTAATGGGATTATAGTGCTATGAAATTAATGTGAGTGGGAAGAGAACCCAGTTTGATACTTATTGTGTTTCTTTAATTAATTCTCTTAGCCAAATGTTTTGAAACATATACTGCCATTTGTATTACAATAGATTCTTTTATTTGAAACAATTTCCCTTCACAAAGAAAAAATTAAATATCTTATACCCACTCTTCTTCCATTTATAAAGTTGTATATAGTGAGAGAAATTCATAAACTAAAGAATAGCAAAAGGTTGATCTGAAACACAACATCTGTCTCTTCTCTGTTACAGGGCTTGTGGAGGTAAGATTTTAATAATCACCTGAAGTTCGAGGCTTTCTATTTTATTAGAAGAAAACCCACGCAACAACGATAATAACAGCACTTGTGTAGTGATTATTTGATCCGTAGGTGGTTGTAGAGTTTTTATGTTCCACCTGCATTCTACTTTTTAATTTGATTGCACTTTTGATATTAGCTTCCCAGAAAAAATAGATGGATTTCTTCTTTTGCTAATTGTGGAATTATATTAACTGAGGGTAGAAGGAGAAATAGGTAGGTTTATTTTCTTCATTGTTAGAGTAAATTTTTGTGAAAAATCTACAGCTAGGTGGTGAAAAATAATTTCTTTCTAGTGTCCTAAGTCTGTTATGCCAAGCAACTGTGTCTGAAAGGTTATCTAAAGACTGTTAGAAACATATTTTGTTGCTGATATATTATCTGAAATTATACCTCATCCAATAAGAGTTCTGTTTAAGAAAACCTGAGATAGCATGAGCCAAAAAGCTCAAAAGCTCAGTAGCTTTGTAAAGTACTTTTGCTGTTAAGTTGTACCTGAATCCTGTCATGGAATAAATTGGCAATGCTGTAGATAAACATTTTATGTACTCCTTTAGAACAGCAGTGTAATGTTAACTTTATCTTAGGAACTTTGCTTATTGCCATGGGATAAGTTCTGGTTTTGAATTGAAAACACAAATAAGAAATCTTTCCATTTTACAGACCTGTAAGAACTTTGAAATTAAATGCAGGGAGTTACTAGGCGGGAATGCTTCTCTTGCAAATACCAATATCCTTTTGTGGGAATATAAGGGGCCAAATTTCAATTCCAAATGAGTGATCTTAAATCTCAAAGCCTTACTAGAAGGTAATTAAATAAAAGTCTTGGTTTACTTCATTAAAACAAATGAAATAAGCTGTTTTCAAGCTTTGTTGCACGTATTTTTTTAATTAGAGTAACCGAAGGTACTGAATTTGCACTGTGCTAACCAAGATAAGGCTCCAGTCTAGGAATTGTCAAAAATCTGGGATGAAAAAGTCTTAACTGAGGCTCAAATAAGATTTATTCCTGAAATTAATCATTGTTGGATCAAATATATGAAGGTTAATATGACACACAACCCCTAAAACTGCTTATTGGAATCACACTGGGACATGTGATTTCAGTAGTTATAAAAGGGCTGATGTGGTACAGTGACCAAATAGTTGTCCTTATATAATCTGAAGATTTTAAACTGACATTCTTCTTGTCCCGTGTCCAGTGCATTGTCACCTTGAATGAAAGGCTGAATGAAACTTTATAATGCTCCTTATTTTCAACAGGAGAATACAAGAAAAGTTGTTTGTCTTTCTGTCTCCAGCCTTGCAGCGTATAAAATGTCAAAAATATTAAAAATGGAAGGGAGTGAAGGGACAATATCATTTTCTGGTTTAATTATACTTATGTATTTCAACCTTTTTTTCTTCTTGGGCTGCAGGGGCGCATCTAGTATTATGAGACTACAAAGCTGTGAAGGTTTTTCGTTGGTTTATTTTGCTTTAAATATATTCAGTGGACCTGTGGATGAACCTCATTATCTATGGTGGCCAAAGGCAATGTTTCTGTAATGAAGGCTTAACTATGTAGTGACCCTGAGTTTAAGGAAGTGGGTTTTGTGTGTGTGTGTTAAATTGCTGCTGCACCTTTAAATTACTTTTATTCTGAGGTGAAAATGTTATAAATTGTGTTTGAAGGAGGATGAAAATTAATATAAAATTCTGTGTTACCAAGATGAAATGAGCATTCAGTGTCATCTCAGACCAGCACTAGGAATATCTTACTATATTTTGTTTTGGTAATTCCCTCAGATAACTATGACATTCCTTCATTTTCTCATCTCAGAAGCAGCTCATAGCTCAACATGGCAGCTTCTTACATCCATCTAGGAAGTAAGTGGACTTCTGAGGATTCCCACCATCTATTTTAGTTTATTTTTACACTTCATCATAAAAGATGTATTTTGTACCCCCATTTAGTAACATGAAAAATGTCATATGTAGGCAGACGGGATATAGGGAATGAACTGGCTTCTGTCTCTGGAATTGTTGTTTTGCTTGAAGAAAGGATCAAGACCTTTTATTAGAGAAAATGACCAGACCTAAAATAGACCAGCTGTGATAACAGTATGCAAAAGAGGTATCTCTAAAAGAACTACATTCTGTAAAAGTCCTATCTTTTGGAATATGTTTTTGCTCTTAAGATGAATACTAATAAAGAAGTCTTCTTATTACGCAGAGAAATGATGTTTTCATGAACTCAGTTTAGCAAAGTAAACCTTGCTTATCATTAGAATTTCAGAAGGGTCTTTTTCTGTGAAAATGATAGTATAATACCAAATTTAAAATTAAATTTTAGAAGTATTGTTGAAGCTAGAATGGGTGAGGGTGGTTGGCAGGAGAAAAATATAAAGCCACAAGAGTCAAAAGCAGTCTTCTATGATTTTTTTTTTTTTTCTGTGATAGTTTGACAATTAAAATATATGCTATATTTCAAGAGAGAGAACGAAAAAGAAAGAATACAGGTAGATATTACTGTGTGTGGTACAAGTAGCCATATGGTACAATTATTTTTGTGGAGAGCATGAGTAGGTTACGAGATAAACTCACATCCTTCATTACATTGCTCTTCTAGTCTGCTATACCTGAATGGTGCTACTCATTGGGCTGCACTGCAGTGAGAGTAAGGCAATGCTATGCTATCTACTTCTTCAGCAGTGGCTGCAGATAGTTCCTTCTGCTCTGAAGTACATACGGTCTTAAAGTTTGGTTCACTGTCTTCTTCAGGCGGCCATTGTATCAGCTGAAAAGAACATAGGATTTCAGCCTACCTGGCATGCCTTGTCACTGTTTTGCTGCCAAAATTTGTATCTCGCTCTAATCCCATTTAGTCTAAACTAATCTTGCAAAGACTGTATAATCCAGCTTCTTACCTCATTTTGTTAAAAACAAGCAAAGGAGTGTTCAGAGAAGTAGCTTGGAAAGTTGATCTGAGGAGGTGAAGACAATATGAATAAATCAAAATGGCATATAGCTGCTAAAAGAGGACTGAGAATAAAAATGTTCTTCTGTCAGATCTTTAGCCAAAAGATGTACAAACAAGTCTTAACTTCAGTATCCGGTTCTCACCATAACTTTATAAACCAAAGCCCATTCTCTTGTTCCAGCATTTTAGATCTCATTTCTAATTGTGTTCTTTTTTCATGTGATACAAATTAGCATCATCTCCAACAAGCAGATTGGATTGTAGCAAATGTGATGCTTGTCCATGTATTTGTATGTTAGGTAACACTTGGACAGAAAATCCTAAATATGTACGTAAAGCTAGGAGCATGTAAGACTAGAGACTCTTGTGATGCAACCATATGGCTTTGGATGCTTTGCAATCTGTATTTTTTCATAAGTATGATACTAATTTGAATGCAATGATTTAAAAATAAAATGTTTGAGATATACACTAGTATTTCTGGCAGTATATTATAACTCAGTAGCAACACCAAAATCACTTTTTCTTCTCAAAAATGCATATTTTAGACAAATTATAATAGCAGTTTGTCTTAATTAGTTTGTTTTAAGATAATATGCTGGAAGGGCTGCCGATGCGCAGTGTAGACGTTGCAAATAGGAATCCAAACTTGTTTAACCTGTAGAGAGTTAATGATGCGGTGAAAAGAAGATGGAGTAATTGCTTTAGGTTGGTAATTTACATAGTTTAAACAGGGCAAATTCTAGAATTTAAATCAGTACAGTTAGCACATTGTCTTCTTTTAGATATAGAAGATTCTATAAACTCAGAAAGCATGTTAACTGTGCAGGAATAGCATAAATTATGTTATTTTGGCAATCATTACCCACTAAAATCTATGTGCTTAATTATGCTAAGTTTCTATTAATATGTCTTTTATATAGACCTTTTTCCATTTTTTTCCTCAGCAAAGAATAAATATTGCATTTAAAAAAAGAGAGCTCACGATTTTACAACACAGCTATTTCTGAAAATGTTCTCCAGTATGTGATAAAGTAAAGTATACCTTTGGGTTACAACAACTAGTCAACAACTAGTAGTTTAGTTGGTCAGGTTTTATAAAGAACCTAATGCATAGATTTTTTCAGTTTGAAAACTTAATTTTGGAACAAGCTTGATTCATCCAAAACTGGTTTATTTTTTTCTAAGGTTGTCATCTAACTTGTGGTTGTGAATTTGGCACTTCTGAAAAGTCAGTCTGGGAAGTTTCATTATTGTTAAGTGTGTTCTTGACCACTGGAGGGTTTTGGAGTTTAGTGTTTGGGTTTTTACTTTTTTTTTTTTTTTTTTTTTTTTTCACTTTTTGTATCAGCAAAGCATGAAAATTGCTTTAGAATATGTTGTTACTGAAATATCTGCAGCTTCAGAGCTGCCTGTCAAGTCATTATAAAAGTGATCAAACAAATAGGAACAAATAACCAGGTGCCAAGTATTTAAATTATTTTGGCAATTTGCCATAAAAACTTTACGTTGATATCTTCTTTGATACTTCCCTGAGACTGAATAGATTTTATAGCAAATAAGGAATGAAATATTTTCAAAACCTCCAAATATGGTGAAATTCAATGTTAATTTTATTTCAAAATTAAGTACTGCCTTATATTTCCAAAGTCCTGAATTATTACTTTACTGTCTGGTACTTGTTCAAGGGACCTTGCTTTAATCCTTTTTCCAAAAGGACCTTTCTTCCCATCCTTTTTAGCAGTGTTATGGCTTGTGGAAGAAATAACTTTTTAGAGAGAGGCAGAGAGACCTAGTGAAATAGAAATGTCTGGACTTTGTCAAATGCAAATGAGAGATTTTCTTAAACATTTTATATATGTTTGTGTATGCATGAGTATGTATTATCAGTGTGCCATCTATATGTACCTTTTTAATGATAAAATATTGCCTTCAAATTTAATGGAGGCTTCACTCAAATTTGTTTAGAATCACTGTATTATAGGATTATTATTATTGTGGAAGTGAACTGGGCAGTAATGAAAATTTTGAAGGCCATTAATTCAGGAGATCTGGGTGATGGATCAAAAGTCTGTTATTCTTTGTTTTCCATTGCTACACTAACTTAGAAAATTGGAGAAAGCCTATTGAAAGGCACACAAAGATTTTTAGGAGGAAATCCATTTTAAAAGATCCAACTGTGTTATTTATTGTTCAGGAATTGTGAACTTAAGATGCTCATCTGAATGGGAGAGGAATTGGATTGAGGTCGTCATGTAATTACAGTTTTTTAGCCCAGGTACTGCAGCATGGAAAACAAATATGTCCATTCTGCTTTGCCAAAGACATTATCTAGACTTATTAGTATCTATATATAAAAAGTAAGTTGAAAAACTTGTAATTTGAATAATTATTTTAGATATTAGATTCTACCAAACAAAGCTTGTGTAGTGATTCAATGCATGATAATTCATTAAAAGGATTGCACTGCAAACACAACATGGCTTCATCCAAGTGAAGTCTGCAGAGTAAATGAGCTATGTCCTTTCAAGAACAGCAGAACTGTTACTGAGCAGGTTGCTGTTAACCACCTTAGAGGAAGCTGTAACGTAAAGGGGTCCATGGTGTTCTCAATAGAAAACTGTAATTAGCTCCAGAGAGGATGCTTTTTAATTTAGCTGTTCAGTATTTTTTGAATCATCGCAACAGTTTGTATTATAGTATGTCATTTAATAGCTCCATCCCATCTTGGATGCAATGGAAACAAAACCACTTCTTATTATCTTTCTTTATTATAATGCTCTACCACAGTTTTTGTGTCTCTGACATGCAAATTTAGAGAATTAATTTCATTAAGCTGTTAAATTAGAAAGTTTTATCATCTCTGTTTCACAGATCAGAAACTTAAATACAAAAACACTAAAGCCAAATACTAGGGCATTTCAGTGTTGAGGCAGAGAAGCAAGTGGTTTCCAGAATCATCAGTAAAGAGTAAATTCTCAATTTTTAGATAAAAAGCCAGATTTAGGGCAGTTAGGTATCCCCCCCAAAAAAAGATTCTGAGCAAAATCTTATATTCCACTCCTATTATCTGCATTTCAAGCCTGGATTCATGTAAATGATTAAATGGACTCCTCGCTTTTATTTTTTTATTTTATTTTATTAAAGTTTGAGTTTTTGAGCCTTCTCTGAGAGAAACCACTGAGGAGCTCTGGATAAAATGAGTTAGCAGAGTAGACTAGAACTTCAAATTGCTTGTAGCCAAGTGGTTACTACTTGCCTGAGATATGGAACAAAACTGTCACATTTTGAAAAGATGTTGAATCTTTATCCCAGGCAAGGATCCAATTTCTTAACTGGTGTGCCTGCATGGGCTAAGCTTTCTCATTGGAACTGCTTGACTGAGTATGAATAATTTACTGACTTAGAGGGAGGAAGTGAGAACAATTGTATAATGGTTATGTAGTTTTTGGATAAGAGTGTAAATAGTAGTAATTGCATCCATCTAAGTTAACCATGAACCACAATTTCTATCAGTAGTAGATAGCTGGGTTTTTTTGATTTTGACCAAGAAATAAGAATGTGAGTGGTTCAGATATTGCCATAGAGCAGGGCCTCAAATTCACAGTAAGGAACCTTAGTCAACACTAATGTATTTATATTAGGGCTTTATATTAGGTGACATATATATAAGTCATTTGATATAATGTTCTAGTCACTAAGACACTTTGGTATTAGTGTGTAGGTTAAGCAGGTGACACATGGCAGTGATAATGGCTCATGACACTGGCAGTGACACATGGAGGGTGGATTGAATGTTTTCTTGTTTTACCAGACTGAATGAATCTGCCAAGCAGAAATGAGAGATACATTACCTTTCTGTTGTCATGATGTGTACCCACTGAGTTGTGTAGTAGGAGTGAGAAAAATGTAAAGTGCATTTCAAGACTACAATTATTGCAAAATTTAGGAAC
Organism: Megaceryle maxima; assembly: GCA_024605025.1. NCBI lineage: Eukaryota > Metazoa > Chordata > Aves > Coraciiformes > Cerylidae > Megaceryle > Megaceryle maxima. Next base: position 9,837 of record JANHGN010022522.1, on the reverse strand, counting down.
ACTCCTTCAAAATGATGATGTTAAGGATATAGTCCTGAATCCCTATGGAATTACAATGCCAGTGTTTGATGTATATTTGCTTTTATTTGAAATTTCTAGTTTTTGTTTGGTAGAGGAGATAGATGATTAGATATTACCTTCCTTTTTCCTCCTCTGGATTCACCATTGGAAAGCACTAGATATATATTGAGTGTAGTGACTGGAAAAATAGACTAGGTATGCCTTTAACACAAGAACAGACATAATTTCCATATAATTCCCTTTTTTGTTGTTGCTGGTGAGATTTTTGAAGGTTTTTGGTTGTGGTTTGTTGGTTTTGTGTGTTTGTTTTTTGTTTGTTTTCATGGGTGGGTCTTTTTGCTGGTTTTGGTTGGTTGGTTTTTGTTTTGTGTATGTTTTTGGGGTTTTTTTTTCAAAACTAGGTAGAATGACAAAGGAGATGTCTTCACTATTGTACTTATGTAATTATTTGTCTTTTCAGACAGAGTCATATTCAGTCCCCTTCCTTTATAGGTGTTAAATGTATGATGGCTTTTTAGACCCAAGGTTACTCCATAGCCTTTAAAGTTATGACATCATTAGCTTAGAGTGCTTTTTTTTATCTTCAGTGTGAGGCATTTGGGCATCTGTGTCATTTTAAAACCACCAACGGGTATAGTCTTTTGCTTTCATTACACCAGTTCTCTTCATGTTTGGTCTTGGGCATTTCATAGCACCTTTAACAGGTCAATCTGTTTTCTCTTTCAAATGTCCCATCTTTCCTATTTATGGGCTAAGATGGGATTCTCAGTGACATCTAACTCAGCAGCAAAAGTTCTGCTGCACTGCTCCAGGATTTGCTCCCTTAAATTCATTAATTATATTTGAGTATATCATCTTATGTATGGAGAAGAAGTTTGAGATTGTTGCTTTATTCTTTGAGGAAAGCATAAAACAAAAGGAAGGTTTTCACATTTTTGTAAAAGAAAAGCATATCTGACACTGCTTTAGCTTATACATACAAATGTTTCTATGACTGCTTTTGGAAATAGAGACCTCTTGAAGACAGTCTGTCACAAAGATAGACTTGGTATCTCTTCATCAAGCCATGTTTTTAAAATTGTCCTGTGATAACCTTAGTAACTTATTTTGGGACAGAGATTTAGTAAGTAATAATTTTAATAATAAATAACTAAAAGCTGAAATATGAGAAATGAGTGATGAGCAAATGAGGCACCCCTCTCCAATTTTTTTTTTTTTTTTTTTTTTTCCCCCTTCTGAGTCCAGTCCCTATTACTCAGTCTTATGTTTAAAGTTCCAGGTTACCTCCTGGGTGAAGTTATCAGGTGTACTCTTCATCAGCGGTTTTTAAGTTACAGAAAATTTGAACCTATTTATTATAAGCATTTGAAACCTAAGAATGGGCAGCAGCTTTAGAATCAATTAATTTTAATTATTTATGCTGCATAGTAAGATAAATCTATGCACCAGGGAACAGTGCATTTGGAATAGAGGTTCAGTATTCAGTGCATTTCTTTAAAGGTGCAGTTTATAGTTAGAAGTGTAATTTTCTGAAGGTGCACAGTAAAAGCAATGCAGTATTTTCAAGAGCAAAATTTGGAGCTTGTTCAAGGATTGTGTTTAAATGTTTTACGTCAACCCATAGTGTAAAGAAATTCTAAAACAAGCCAAACAGGCTAGATTTCCCTTCAAAGCTATTGTATGTGCCTGTATATATATATATATATATATGACAATTGTGAACTATTACCTACTACTTAACACTTTGTGACAAAAAAATAAATTGTTCTCAATGCAGGGTTGAAAGCTACATTGAGCATTTTGCTTCAACAAGTTGAGGCAAAGACAGTACAGAATTTTCTGTAGTGTATATGATACTAGTTTCTCCTTCCTGCTCCAGCATTCTCACAGGGTCTTCTGTAACAAACTGGTTCTTCCTTAGGCTCACTGTCTGCTCAGTGATCCTACCTCTCATGCCAGCAGAAACAATATGTTAGAGCCCATTCAGGAGAATAGAAGCTTGGACAGATAATAATGAAACTTCCTCACAGGAGATGTGACCCAGGAAAGACCATGGGAGCACATAAGCTGAGTCATTGTCTTTGTCCTTCAGTAATCCAGTGTGAATCTGTGATTGACAATAGGTAATGATTTCTAAGAAAAATTTCTATAAACTCCAATATGTGAGCTCTATAAAGATCATCAACCCTAATGGATCTTCATTACACATTATGGCAAGGTGCACTGGTCAATAATATCAGCAGCTGATAGTTCCTTGATTTTATACTAATTAATGATTTTGTATTATGCACAGCATGGAACCAAGTAGTTTTGGCTTGCTGCTATCCACAACCTTTTGTTTTAAACATGAATCTTGATTATGAAATCTGCTTTTTCACAACAATCCAGGTGTCTCTCCAGACTCTCTCTGAAAATCTCACTTTAGCTGATGTTCACTTTTGGGATGTGTTTTTATTAAATCCCAGTACCTACAGGACACTTTGAAAATCTGATCATAAAAAGCATTTCAATACTTTGAGCTAAGATTGTTTCCACAAGGAATATAGCATGTAAGGAATAAACATTAAGGAATGCATTTTAACAAAACAAAACAAAAAAATCACTAAATTGGATCAATGAAGTGAAATTCTGTCCTCATAAAAGCTCAACTTTTCTCTCAACTAGGTCATGATTTTATGTAAAATTTCCCTTTTTTGCATCCTTCCTCCACTAGTAAGAATAACAGACATATCTATAGCACAGTCTGCAGCAGTAATTTTGACCTGTCGTCATATAATCCTTTCTTATTTTTCTGAGTTTAATTGTTGTACAAACACAGAAGACGTTAAAAAAAAATCAATTTTCATTGTAACAAAGAAAAAAGATCAGTGGAGATGGATGTAGTAATATTAAAAGACAGCAGAGTTAGTTACTGAACAATGGTATACTTTACTGATAATAACTGTGGTATTTAAAATTGCTTCTTAAGGGATGTAACCAATAGACATTTGCAAAGTTTATTTCCTGTTTAGGGGCTATTTTGCATTAAAAGTTTTATAGAAACTGTCTATGATTTAGTAAGTCTCTGAAAGAGACAAGTCTTTCCATTTCTTTCTAAATTGTTCTGAAAGTGCAGGAAATATGATTAACAGTTGTCAGCATAATTGGTTATATAGCTTCCTCCATCTTATAAACATTGTTGCTTTTGATATAAATGTCCATAAAATCAAAGGGTAAGCCATGCATTTCATTAGGAGCCTAATGAGCAGGCAATGTCATATATTTCCTATTAATTATAATTAATAAATAAATAAATAAGATGTAGTGAATCTTCTCATAATTAGTGCTAATATCTTTTATTTTGAAACTTTTTATCTGTTCCAATAATAAT
>JANHGN010022521.1:0-39067 GCA_024605025.1 Megaceryle maxima | reverse complement strand
TCTCCAGGCTGAACAACCCCAGGTCCCTCAGCCGCTCCTCACCAGTCTTGTGCTCTAGACCCTTCCCCAGCTTTGTTACCTTTCTCCAGACACACTCCAGCCCCTCAATGTCCTTCTTGTAGTAGTAAGGGACTTCCTTACCACCCCAGCACTGCAAAGATCCACCCAAATTTGCCATTTTATAAGGCTTGCTCAACAGCATCTCCTTTAGGAGCTTGCTGCAGGCGTGAATCAGAGTTGCACAGCAAAGGGGCTGTTGCAGGAGGAAGTTGTATTTCGACAGCAGTGGGAACTGGCAGACACACAGTCAATAGGGCAGGAAACAGCAAAACATTTTGGAGCCAAGCCAGCACACCACGAGGCTGAAAGATTCCCATTCTCCTCACCACCGGGTCCCTCTAGAGAGTCAGTAAATTGCTTAACCTGTACTTTTCATGAGTGCTTAGAGCTCCTCAGGTTTTTTCTGGGTACTGAATAACCCAAAGCAGAAGCCCTGAGTGTCCTCGGCTGCTGTGCAAAGCTCGGCCCCACTCACCTGAAGCTCTGCACAAACAGCAGCACCTTCTCCCTCGGAGCAGGTGCTGGGAAAGCTCCCCCAGCTCATAAACAAGCCGTGGGGGGGCCACCCAAGGGGGTGTGAAAAGCCCTGTGTAAAGCCTCGGGGGAAATGAATGCCCATGCTGGCAGAGAAGGACCTGAGTGGGCTCGGGCAGCGAAGGACGGGGAGGTGCACAAAAGGTTTCTTGCTGCTGCCATGGGCTGATGATATCCCAGCCCTGTAAGGTAATTGTAAACTGGTTTGGATTGGAAGGGAACTTTCAAGCTCATCCAGTCCAACCCCCCTGCACTGAGCAGGGATATCTGCAAGTAGAGCAGGTTCCTCAGAGCTCTGGCCAACTTCACCTGGAATGGTTCCAGGGATGGGGCATCAACCACTGAGAGTCAGAGCAACCTGGGCCAGGCTCTCACCACCCTCCCTCAAAAATATTTCTTCCTTCTCTCCAGTCTGAATCTCCCCTTTCTTAGTTTAAGCCCATCACCCCTTGTCCTGTCACAACAGGCCCTGCTTAAAAGTCTGTCCCCATCTTTCTGACAGGCCCTTTGAAGTCCTGGAAGATCACAATAAGTGACCTGGGCTTAGGTTGCTCCCTCTTCCCAAGTCCTCAGATAGAGCTGGGGCATTGTCTAAAGGAAAAGGGTAACTCACGAGCACAAGCTAATACAGACCAACGGAGAGACCAAACTGCGATTGCCTGGGTAACCTTAGTGGAACTAATTGATAATTGCTAGAGCTTAATTGACAATTAGTCAGAGCCAATTCACAATTAAATATTTAACTTCACACCTTTGGCCTCACTTTTTTTTTTTCTCCTGCACATGCCTACAGAAATAGGGATTTATTTCCTACCAGAGTCTTAGTGTTGACATGATTGTTAACAACCAGCTTCTGCTGGTGCAGCCCCAGGAAGGCTCTCTGTCCCTGCAGGTGTTTCCCAGCCTGACTGCTGGCTTTGCATCCTCACTGCCCAGCTCCACACTCTTATCCCAACAAAATCTCTTTTGCCCCTCTCCACACCAGGTGAGTCTGGGCAGTGATTACAGACAGGTTCATAGCGTTTTGCTCAGGTTGCAAAAGAGCTGTAATTTGCACATAGTGAGCAGCAAATTAGGGACTAGTAAATGCAAGCTCAGTGACTGCAGAACAAGGATTCTTATGCTAGAGAAGGTGTAAGAAAACCTGTTTAACACCCACCTACTTTGCAGCTCCCATCCAGCCAACCCCCAAGTGCTGCTGTTCCTACGACTGTGAACAAAATGGTAAAGCTGCTCTTTTCTGCAATGGGCTTCTTCTAAAAAACAAGGGGATGAAGGTACCTGCTTTCCTGCTGCTGGAAATAGTGGCGGGATGCCATCTCATGGTGGTGGGAGCTCCTGCTACACACAACATGAGGGCTCTGGTAGAAGATCATGTCTGTCCGAACACAGCTCTGCCACTGGCTCCTTAAAGATGCTGCTCCTTGCAGGGGAGCTCCAGGAGCAGGTGAAATGGGAATAAAGATGCTGAGATGGCTATCAAAGGAAGGGACTTCCAGTTCCCTGGGACAAGAAATTGCACGCTTCCAGTCTGCTACTTGCTGAGAAGAAGAAATAATCAATTTCCAGGCATGTTATCTGCTTGTGAGATGGTTTGGTGCAGGTCATGTTCTCATCCCAGCTGCTACCACAGCAGAAACCATTGCAGAGGTGCGAAAACAGCAGCTACACACACCACACCCCCCCAGCTGGTGCTGGAAGGGTGTCTGCTACTTCTGATGCTTCCCTTGAACCATCAAGAGCTGGAGTAGAGGAATACAGTGGCCTTGAGGTTTCTTTGTCACGTATACTTTAGTCCTGTCCCTAATCATCCCTTTACATCAAAAATCGCCCTGCGTAGGAGGAGCACATAAAGCTTTAGCAGTCCTGATGTTGATGCTTTACAGAGATCTTTTCTACTTGACTTTGGAGCTGATGAGGTTTGAGCAGGTAATTCTCTCTTATAACACACACTACACCCATTTGCTCAATCTCCAGTGGTTTTTGATATGGCAGAACATCATCCGTTGTCCTGCTAACACAGAGAGATGGGCAAGACTTAGAGAATCATAAAATAATTTAGGTTGGAAAAGACTCTCAAGATCATAGAGTCCAACCATTAACCTAACTCTACCAAGGCCACTGCTAAACCATGTTCCTAAGCACCATATCCACACAACAGAGATGGTGACCTGGCTACCTAGGGTTTAAAAAAGTGAAAGTGTATATAAATACTCCCCTTTTTTTTTTGCTTAAACATGTCCTTAAGCTTTTTTCCTGCCCTTGTCTGCATTACTCCTCACAAGGTCCTTTCCTGCTGTCCTAGCAGCTGGCTGAGAGTAGGACAAGACTGATGAGCAGCATCTTTTCCTCCAAAGGACCAACACCATCCTCTTTCTCTTGGGTGCTGGGATGTGCAAGTGCCAGCTGCCTAGGGAATATCTCTTCCCTGCACCAAAAGAAAAACTGCAGGCTCTGCTGTGACACAACCCCCCGAGCAATGCAGGCAGCCTCATGCACAGCAGAAAAAGAGAAGGAATGATGACCTTTTGCAAGAAATTCATCTTTATTGAAGCAGCCACAAGTCACATGAGCTGCCAGCTGGCCTGAGGAATAACAATAGCCATGGCCTGGACAATAGCAGCTGGAGCTCACAAGGGAGATTGTCCCTCTCCAGAGCAATACACTAAAGAATGGACATATACATGTAAGTGAATCTTTCCTTGCTGCTAGAAAGCGGGTACGCTGGCAACTGCACAGCACCACTCAATCCCTGCTGAGCTGAGACCTGTTGAAAACTGGCAGGAAGTAGCTTGAGTGATACTCTGGAGCAGTTTGAACTTTATCCTGCTTCCAATAAAGTCAATGGAGAAACTCCACTGGTTCCAAGGGAGTGGGATGAGGAGCTATAGCCCTTCTGTACCCCCTCAACACAGTTCTTTCCAATGCAGGATATTTGCATCCACATTAAAATGCCAGCCAGGAGCTGCAGGCTGTAATGCTGTTCCTGTACATGTAGCAGCCCCTGCCTGAAGACCAGGAGCTGTCCTGAACACCAAGATGGAGGTTTCCATATTTATCCTAATAAACAATAGCTACTTACTGTTTTTCATAGAATCACAGAATTGTTTTGGCTGGAAGAAACCTTTGAGATCATCAAGTCCCAGTGTTAACCCAGCACTGCCAGGGCACCACTAAAACATAGAATCATAGAATGTTTTAGGCCGGAAGGGACTTCTAGAGGTTATCTGGTCCAACCTCCCTACAGAAATAGGGACAACCATGTCCCTCAGCTCCACAACTACACAGCCTTGAAACCCCTCCAGGGATGGGGACTCCATCACTGCCCTGGGCAGCCTGGGCCCAATCTTCACAGCTCTTTCAGAGAAGAAATTGTTCCTCATGTCCAACTTAAACCTCCCCTGGTGCAACTTGAGGCCACTTCCTCTTGTCCCATCACTTGTTCCTTGGGAGAAGAGACCAACCCCATCTGGCTTCAACCTCCTGTCAGGGAGCTGTTGAGTGAGAAGGTCTCCCCTGAGCCTCCTCCTCTCCAGGCTGAACAACACAATGGCTAAAAGCCAACCTTCATGGCTAAAAGCCACAACAAAGGAGTGGGTTCAACAGACATTTCACCAAGCTCTGTAGTTTCCAGTAGGTGCTCAATCTATTGCAGTGATGGGCAGCATCTCAGAAGTTTCTCTGCCTCCTTGAAATGAGGGCAAAGCACATCAGGGAGCCATTGTTTGAGCTACACTGAGAGCTGAATTCTTCAGCTGATTGAGGCTTTTTAAATGTCTGTTTATTATTGATAAGGTGATGTAAAGAGGATGTGGAGCTGGACATCGTATTGTTTGACCTGGCTAGAGATCAGTCGTGTTCTCTTATACATTTAAGCTTCAGTCCTGCATGTGTGTAATATCAAAGTCCTTTTGTATTGCAGAGCAGCACAGTGGGTTAATAAAGCTGGATAAACACAGCACTAAGGCTGGAGGTTGCACAAGCCCCTGTGAAATCAGGGTGGCATTGAGCTCTAGGAGGCTGACTAAATACTAATAATTAAACAATTATGGTGTATTTCTATTGTGTTAACAAGGAGGAAGAAGAGAGGGGTAAGTCCTTATGCTGGTCAACTGTTTTAAAGCTCAAACTGCTTTCCAATTATGTTTCCTCTCGCCCCCCCGCCCCCCCCCCTGTCTCTACCAAAATGTCTGTAAATCTGACAGCATTTGACAACAAGGGAAAAAAAGAACAAAAATCCCCCCAGTCAATAGTCATTGAATGCCTACACACTTCAGCATTGATCAGAAACATGCCCAAAGTCGGTCATTGCAAGCGTCCAGGCTAGAAGAGCACATTTTCCCCATCAGCAGCAACCCTTTGTGTCCATCTATTTGCCAATAGCACAAGATCAATCCTGGGCCATGTTCCAAAGTCATCTTCCTAGAAGGACCACACCTTTGAGGGTCACAGGGAACTAACTGCTCAGATGACAGCGCAAGACAGGTTTTGTTTAACACTGATTTTTGCTGGGCTTTTCTCTCAATTTTTGTCCCAAGCGGTTGTTAATATCCTGCTTATGGAGCTACAGACCATCCACCCCCTGGGTGATGAGATCTGCATCTCCAAGCCCAGGCGTGTGTCACAGCCCTTGTTCGTGTTTGGTGAAGGTGGGGGACTGCTCCTCCTCAGAGCATCATCTGCTCTGACCAGCTCGGAAACACACAACAGCTCCTAGTACAGGAAGGGCAAACGCGTGACATCCCACCACCTGGCCCCACACAACACCTTCTTGGGGATTTCAGACATCTTCCTGCACCAAGAGCTGGCTCTACCTGGTAGGGATGCCCAGGTGGTGGGTTGCTACCTCTCTCGCAGGATGTATTTGCCTTTCCGATCCAGGTTGCTGCTGAAGTGGATGGAGAACCAGAGGAATGAAGTCAGGATCATCCCGTAAATCTTAAGGGTAAATAAATGAGAGAAGCACACAATTAGATGCTGAACCAATTAGGATGCTCCATCTGTGCAAATAAGAGATCTAAATGTTGCCTGTTAGTCCTTTTGGCATTTCTGCATTTATGTGTCAGGATGTCACATTTTTCTTAAGGGACCTGTTTTTCAGTAAAATGGACACCAACTCCAACACAAGAGAAAGAAATTCCAACACACGGTTAAAGCATCTGATTAGAGTTAGCACAGTACAGCTCAAGCCCAGTCCTAAAAATACCAAGAAATGTGAGGAAATCAGGAAATTCAGATTTCAAATTCCTGCCACAAAACATTCCTCTGTGCAAGCAAACATACCTCCCTCATAAGAGCTTTTTGTAAACACAACATAGGGAGAATAAAAACAATCAAACAACATGGTATGAATGCAGCAGACACTATACTTCATTGAAATATAGTACATTACATTTCGAATTAGAATTGACCATAAAGTTCATCCAGTTCCAACCTCCCTGCCACAGTCAGGGACACCTCCCACTAGAGCAGGTTGCTCAAAGCCCCATCCAACCTGGCCTTGAACACTTCCAAGGATGTGGCATCCACAGCTTCTCTGGGCAACTTGTGCCAGTGCCTCACCACCCTCACAGTGAAGAATTTCTTCCTAATACCTAATCTAAGTCTTCCCTCTGAGTTTGAAACCATTAACCCTCACCCATATTATGATATTCTGCCTGGAGTATCCCACAGCAGGATTTACACAGGCAGCATATTGAAGGTAAGGCTGCTGAGGGAAGGACAAGGGCTGCACAATGTGCTCTTTCCTAAAAGTCTGCCTTAGTGTGCCAGAGCCTTTCTTTGCTCGCAGATTGATCTGGGGACACATGCACTGTTGGCCGAGGGACAGTGACATCAGAGCCTCTCTAGCCCTTGTTGCAAGCTTCCTTTGCATCCTGCCATCGCAATAACAAACCATGCAGAGAGATTTCCTCTCGCACACGCTTCAAAGACTTATAGCCTTATCTGGCTATAGCATCAAGCTGTGAAAAAAAGATATAGATATAATAAAAGTGGTCCTTTTTTTTCCTGTCTGAATATAGCTGCAGTGAAATTCCTCCCATACCTCAGAAAAATCAGAAAGCAACACCAAATACTCACACGTGACTTTACATTTCTAGCCCCATGGCAATGCCTGATGGTTTTTCCAGTTTATGACTAGAGAAGTATAAAATAGAAAAGTGTTTGTTCCTCTGGGTTTTGTTTAGATGGAGAAGAGTCTGCTAACCTACCATTGTGCCAAGGTGGATACAAGTAGTAAAACAATATCCAAGCACATGTTCAGCCAGGAAAGGTCGCCCCAGCTGGTGAGCAGCAGGAAGATATCAGAGCAAACCAAACCTCCCTTCACAGTAAGGAAATTAGTCTCCTGGCACGTACTCTTCTCTAGCTTGCTTCACCACACATGCAGGGCCATTGTGGAGAGGCAAATACAGTGATACACCTCTGCCAAGGAGTGGGTGGGCATACCCAAGCTAGCCTCTAAAGATGATCCTACCTCTCCTCTGTAAGATCCTTCTTCAAAGTTGACAAGCTCTGCTCCTCTCCTTTGCAGCCTGCTCCTTACAAGCCCAGGCTTCACCCACCCACTGCCTGAGGTGCACCTTACTGGGTTCATTAGCAGTCATTAATTGGATGAGACCTTTCTTTTCTGCACAGGTCTCCAGCTGCACTGCTGGTGCTCAGCAGCTTTCACAAGCTTTCAGCTCTGGCTGCATGAGAAAACTTCCAGGCTGAGCTGGGAGACAGCCAACGAGTGCTGGGCAAGGAAAGGCAATAAGTTTCGTAAAATATGGACCTTTACTACAGCTCCTTTTCCTGACAGCTTCCCACCTGATCCACAAGCCCTGTGCCAGTCAACATGGCCTCTCAGTTGCAGGAGAGGATGAGCAGGCAAGACTGAGTAGATGAAATGCAAATGCTGCTGGAGCCCAATCCTGCTGCTCCCTGTTCGGGCTGAAAAACTATGCAGCAAGCCTTTTCTTGAAGGAAAACCCCTCCTGCCATCAGCCTGGCTAAGACAGGTCCTGGATCTTTCTTAAATTTCCATGGTGGAGTCTACAATCACTTGTTTCTCTGCTGTTGGTATCCAGAAATCACACCCAAACTCCATCGTCTGGGGGCTAATTTGGGATACGCCTCCCCCAGTGGAGCCTGTCTCTCAAGGCCAAGGCACAACAGAACACACATAGCTACCGTGAAGCTGATGGTGACACCCAGGAGCGTGGAGACTAATGCCATGTGCTTCTTCAGGAAGTTCTGGATCTCTCGCAGGCAGTCCTGGAAGGAGAGACACCCTTTACAACTCAGCAGCAGCTCAATGCTTCATCCCCCAGCTGCGCCGCCATGACTCCAGATATAAATGGGGGGTGGGTATGGACACACAGAGCATTGTGTGGCTGGGCTGATCCATGGGCAGCTCTACTTTTTTCTGCTGCTTGCTGTAACTTGGGAAGCAAACACCTTCAGCAGGCTTTCTATTCCTACAATACACCCACGCTTTTCCTGGTCAGATGCGTTTCAGACCATGGGGGATGAGTGCACACACAAGCGAGTGTGGTCGTGGCTTTTTTCTGGAAAACGGGAAGAGGGAATGATGGCAAACCGAGCACACCACAATGCTAAATACATTCCCCAAAGACACTAACGAACAGCTCCATTTCACAGGGTGTTGTGGGCATTAATAGACACGAGCTGTAAGCACGCCAGCAGCCCTGTGGAAATGCAGGAGGTGTGAGCCAAGAGAGCCATTTCCAAAACGCAAGAGCTTGCACTCAGTGAAATGATTGCAGAGAAAGCCAGACAGTGAATGTACGGTGGCTACCAAACTGCGGCTCCCTGGACTGCATCCTTCCACCCACCTTCCCCAGCTTGCCAACAGAGGAAACGCAAACCATTAGTGGGAGGTCTGGAATGGAGTCACCCCTGCGGTGCTGCTTTTGCTCTCCTCTCCCTCCCTGCTCTCCAAGCAGAGTTCGACTCTCTTTTGAGGTGTGATGCTCCCAGAGGCAGTGCTTTGAAAGGCTGCCCTGCAGCTGACATGTGCCTGGGCATCACCAAGTCCTCTTAGTACTTGACAGCTTCACCTAACAATGTTTTTCTATAGCTGCAACAACACATCTTGGGTTGTGTTGTTTTGGGTTTGTGTTTTTTTTGTGGTTTCCTAGGTACAACATGTCAATGCTGGCAGCTTTAGCTCCTTCGGCTGATTTGGCTGCTCCACTGGAAGAAAACTAATTATATGTCATAAAGTCTGCGTTGTGACTTTGGCACAGAGGCAGCATAATGTTGGTGGCTTCTCCATCAGCCTCACTGAGATACTGCAAAGAAGAGAAATGAAGCGTACTTGATGAAGCTACTGCTGAGCATCATCATCCTGCTTCATGATTTCCTCATTTTAATATCTATTTAATGCCCCAGGAGAAAGGAATAACAGCAAATATGGAATTTTATGTAAAGTGGGACACTAAACCTCAGAAACTAGTGTCACATGGGACAGTCCAGCAGTCTTATCTGTATCCGAGTCTTATGTATCTGAGCTCAACATCTCACTCTGCACGCACAGGAGGTGACGAGGCAGTTGAGGGGAAATGACGAGCTGCAAAGGAAACCACATCTGCAGCTCTGAGACCTGCCGATCCATTGGGCCTCCTCCGGCAGGTGAGGCACCTCCTCACTGGAGGAACAAAACCCCAGAAGAAAACAAACCTCAACCCATAGCAACCCCAACCCACGAAAAAGTTCCTGTTATCATTAACACTTAAACATCGGTGAGCTTTAAGCAGTTAGTGAGTAGCAGCACAACCCCACTGCTGGGAGGAAGACAGCCTTTCCCTTACCTGTCCCGCACCACGTGCCTGGCCGGGTGGGCACGTCTTGCGTTCAACATTGTCCGTGTCCCCAAATGGGGAGTGCTTCCCGCAGCACAGGAACTGGAAGAGAGGGAGAGGTCTGCCAGCCACCTTCCCCTCAATGCCAGCTCCTGCAGCAGGAGGTGCTGGTGGTGGGGCCACCACCCTTCCTCCCTGCTGCCCCCAGGTAGGGCTGCACAACCAGGGCTGCAAGGAGTGAAGCAGATAGGTGTGCAATCAACAGCAGAAATGGGGGTTATTCAGAGAAGGTCGATGGCTCTGTCCCCAGACTCGCACATGCTCCTCCAGGATTGCTGCCAAGGGCTGGGGCCAAGACCTCCCTCCATAGTCACATCAGTTCTCCCAGTGGCTCCCCTGGAAAACCATGAGATGCACAGACTCACATTTCCATTGTTATGGGCTGAGGGGGTTCCCAGGAACACCCATCAAGGAGCTGGTTTCCTATAGCCAGGATGAACTGGCCAGCTTGGAGCTCCAGCAGAAGGGGGGGGGCAGGGGTGTAAAGGGGTAAGGAGAAGGACTGTCTCTCCATCAATTAAAGTAGCTAAAATAAGCAACTGCTGAAGCTGGGTATTGTGCCTGGTTCTTCTTACCAAGGGGGACTGTGGGTGTGCTGCTCCATCATGCTGCAGAGCAAGCACCACCACACCTGGTCATGGCTCTGAAGGCCACCCCCATGGGTGCAGCAAGAAATATTTGCCCTTTTCTGCATTTTGAGAAGCATAGATGAAAGCAGCTTCAGCGAGTACTTGTTACAATGACTTACAAAAACACAGAAGGATAAAGGGAGTCACAAGGGAGGTGTCTGGAAACAGGCAAGTGGAGCTGACCTTCCTGTCCAGCCTGGCTGCGTGCCATGAACTCACTACCCAAAAAGGTGGCACCTCCTTTACACAGTGGGGACATGGGAGTTTCTCACCTCTGGGGTCACATCCTTGCCCATCTCCCATAGCTTTGAGGGCAAGTGAGCTCTGGGCATCCGCCCTTACCCGCTTACTGAGCCACAGAGAAGTCCTCTGTGCCAGCAGTGTCCTGGAGGTGGTTTTGTGGAGCTTGCTGGCAGCCTCCAACATTGCACAAGGCCATGTAGCCTCCAGTGCTGCTGGATTCCCTGCCTCTCTACCTGTCTGAGGACACCAGAGAGGTGTATATCCACCTTCTTGTACCACAGACAGGGAGTGTGTCAGTGATGGACAATATACAGCAGCTACAGCGCAGAAGCTTTAAAGATTTGGCACCATAGTGATGCTCTTGGGAGGTGGCCCCTTCCTCTTGTTGATAATCTGGTTGGTGAAACCTGGGACAGGAAGAGTAGGAAGGAAGGAGCAGACTTCACAGCAGGCTGGAGGACTCGGTTCCTGAGGGAAAATGGCATTGTAGCCCCCAAGAGGCAGAGCACAGGTCAGCCCCAGCCTGCTGCAACTGTTGAGAACGTACCTCAGGGCGAGATTTTCTGCTAAGGCTGAAAGACAACTTACTGCTTTGTGGATGGCAGTCAGCTCATGCCTCCTGAAGCTGGAGGTGTTCCTCCTCACCTCCTCATATACAAGATCATACACATCCATCATGCTGTCTTCCACCTGTGTTGAAAGCAGAGGTCTGTATGTGGAAAACAACACTGACTGCGGTCATCTCTGGAGGAACATATTGCTCCTCTTGCATCCCCCCCACATCATCTCCCAGGTACAGTAAGGTAAGCAGTGCAGCTATTAAACAACCACCACGCAGCAGCAGGAGCTAGATACAACCCACCATGCACCAAGGGGCACCTAGAGCATGGCACGTCCCATGAGAGAGGCTGTCATGCTACACATGTACCACCTTCTGCTACATGCAGACCCTTCGGCATCATGCCAGGGTCTTATCAGCTGATGGCTGGAGCTTTTGGCCAGCTTTGGATTTAGTGTCAGAGAAGAGATCTGGTGCCCACAACCAGTGTGCCTCCAAGTCCCTCTGCCAGGCAGGGATGACACCATCTCTGTGTCCTGCTGGGTGACTGCAAGGACAGGCACACACAACTGTGAGATGCTGAAGTAAAAATGTGAGAGGACCTCAGATGGCTGGTGTTATCCCAGTGACGGGAGGAGCTCCTCCAAATAGAGCCAAAAAAATAACAGAGTGATTCAGTGATGAATCAGACCCTAAATATTAACCAAACATGTGAGAACTCACAGCTTGACAGATCCCAGCCAACTCCCACTCCAGTTTCAACGAGGAAAAATACGACAATTGCCTTCAGTGCCTGGAGTCAAAACCTTATTTGTTCTTCTCGTTTTCCCTTGCTAACTCAGCAGCATTGATCCGAGCGGGCCCACGGGCAGTGCTTGGCTCTCACGAGGGAACACTGATTAGTGAGACAGACAGAGCGGGTGGCCAGGTGCTCTGGGAGCAGAGCAATTGCTCAGCCTGCCTTTTCAGCTCAGTCTTAAGGGTTTTGCTTGGAAATCAGGGGAGGGAAACCCCCAATTCTGTGTGCTTGGGGTGAAACCAGGGTCATTTGAGGCAATTACAGTCATCACTGCACTAGTGCTCTACCCAACTCGGCTGTGCAAAATGCCAGCAATTAACAGAGCCCGATAACCAGGGAAGGGAGAGAGGGAGGCTGAGAAGATTACTAGTATCTGACTTGGCTCTGTGCCACCAGGAATAGAGTTTAAAGGCTCACATCAGAAGCTTTTTCATGGATATCAACATGGCATAGAAGTGGAGGGGCTTGGAGGTTTCTCTACTGCCTCCCTAGGATGCTCCATCACAGAGCAACCCATGATGAAGCAGGAACAACCCAGCTTTAATGAGAGAGGTACAATAATGGACAGGGCACAGATTCTGAGCCAAGGAAAAAAGTCCTCTGTAGCAAGGGGCGTGATGGTGAGCCATCCCACACAGGTGAGGAGGGAGGATGTTCCTTTTGTCACCCCCATGCATCCACCGAGCGGGACAGATGCAGAAAGACAAGGTCGCAAGCAGACTTCTGCACCATCCATCCCCTGAGCAAATCTTAAACCCCAATAAAAAGGAAGACATCCAAGCTTTTCTAACTACCTGTGGGCCATGAAATAGCTTTCCAGCAGCAGCAATTAAATAAATGGATTCAATAAAAAGAGCAGCCATTTCCACTGAAGAATTGGATTAAGAATAATGAAAAGAGGATCACCTTTTGACCTCCTCTTGTGGCCTCATGTTGCTGAGGAAGGAAGGACAGAGCAGTGAGCTTCCTAAACCTGGAGATTATTACCTTTTGAATACCTCAATCCTGGTCTAAGATGCAGGAATAAAAATATTTTGTGTTGTGACAACATATATCTGGGTCCTAGTAAGGTAAAATGGTGCTGAGCATGCAATTTGTGCCTTTTCACATTTATCATTAGGCTCAGGATGATGAGATTCCCCCCCAAAGGACTAAATTTGGATGACTGAAAATAAAATTTAAAAAAGGTTCAAGCAAGTTGCTGTGTTCAAGGGTGGAAAGCAATCCAGAGGTTTAACTACTTCTAAAGGTCTACTGAACTCTGGGCCAGGGAATGTTGGGTCAGCTGGTTTTGAGTCCTCTGCCTTGGACAGGCCATTCCCCAAAACTTCAGGAAAACTGGCAAAAATGCTCCTTTGACCACAGAGAGTTTTGGGCTGGATCTGGCTGCTTACCATACAACTGTATTCAGCTTCAGCCACTGTAAGATGAGACCTTGTCTAGTGATGATTCATCTGCAAAGACCATCACAGGCTCCCCAGAAGCAAAGTAGGCTTTGACCATGCCACCAAAATCAATACATTCTGCAGGAAAGTCAACACTTATTGATACTTTCTGCCAATTATAAACCTCAGGGCACAACTGAGGCTGATGCCCTCCTCAACAGCTTCTCTGGTGGTCATGCTGCACTCAGAAAGCTGGGACAAGAGCAGGTGAGCTGCCCAGATGTTGACAGCTGCCAGCTGCATGAAACCACAAGAAATGGATTTGATCAGGAGACGTCCTGTCTGATGCAGTGGTGCATGTCTGCACCTTTCTCGTTGCTTTAGGTACCATGCAATAGCATTAAACATTGAAACTAAAGCTGCTTGAAAGGTAAGAGCAAATAGGAAAGACCTGAAGGAACAAGATGCCCATAACAAAGCTATGGCAAAAAATTAATACAGCTGTTGGAAACAATAAGGGAAGAAACCACAAGCAGTCACCATTTCACACCCAGCTTGACTACAGTGATGGTGCTGCTGAGGGTAATCTCCAGGTACATAATGACTACTGAAGACTTAATTGCACCCTCTTTCTGAGATTGCTTGTGAGCTGGCTTAGTTATTTACCAATATATATATTTTTTTTTCTTTCCATTTTGTCAAGTAGCCTCCAAGAACTGAAAGCACAAGGGATTAAATGGAAAGTGTTTTACAGCAATAATTTCCTTTTAGAATGTGTCTGGGCAAGCCTAAGAGTACAATTTGTTAATTAGTTGTTCTCAGCATTTCTATCTAATAACTATATCTAGCATTTCTATCCAGCTATTATCCCAAAATGCTATTCAGATCCTAGTAAGGGAATATCAAACTACAAAACCATTTTTTTAAACAGTGACTTGACTGCAGTTCCTCCACATGGTCTTTCTGATTTTTGCTAGAATCATTTGGCTTTGGAGGGGAAAATTGCTGCA
The DNA here is from genome assembly GCA_024605025.1 of Megaceryle maxima. Taxonomy (NCBI): domain Eukaryota; kingdom Metazoa; phylum Chordata; class Aves; order Coraciiformes; family Cerylidae; genus Megaceryle; species Megaceryle maxima. The sequence goes on along the minus strand of JANHGN010022521.1, from coordinate 24,978 downwards.
TACAACACGATGGTCTGTTTTCAAAGATTACTGCAAAGAGCTTTCTTATTTCAGTATTTCAGAGGTAGGCAAAAAGTACTAAATCTCAGCGTTTATCACTGACTGTTTCCTTCTGCGCAGGAGACCATGCCACAGAGCATGCGAGAGGTCTGGTTTAACAAGAGGAGACATACAAGAGCAAAAGATTGCACTAACGAACCATCATCTCAGCAACTTTTCTGCCTGGGAGGGAGTTATGTTTATACTCAGAGCTGCAGCTGAGCTCTGAAGCATCGGTCACACATGGCAGCATCTATTCAGCCCAAAATATCACACTAGCTCATGCATGCCTAATGATGTAAAAAATAAAACCTGAAAGCATGAGACAGGTGGTTTCATGACCTGGCCTTATTTGCAGCATTCTTTTACCCAGTAGACAAAGTAATCCCTTTATTTTGCTTTGATCTGGGACACGAGATGCTGAAGAGGTGGACTGGAACACTACTTTGACTCAGTTGCCACCTTCAACAGATTCCCATCACACACTCCACTGGTGGGGAAACTTTGGGTCCATCACCTCAGAATATTTTTTTTTCCAATTCTTACATCAGGTGTTGGAAAAAAAGTTTAAAATAATCAGGGTGCTTTCTCTCAGTTACACAACAAGATGCCTTTTGAGTTTTGAGTGGTTATGCTGGTACTGTTAATAAGAGGATGTAAGGGAACCACAGCTGTGCCCCATCCCTTAACTCAGACTGTAGTTAGCACATAATGGACCAATACAGCTAGACAAGAGAAAGTCTGTTTGAGCTTCTTTTCAAAAGATCCCCTCCCTCCCCCCACCCCATAAGCATCATTATGGTCAAGTGGATTTTCCTGTTCCTACGGACCCACTGCTGGAAAGCTATTTCTGGACAAAGCTCTCCCTTGGAAGGAGACCACACCTGTGATACTTGTCAGCAAAAAACCACCAAGAGCTGAAAATAGGGCATCAGCTGGTCTTTGGTTTAAGAAAAATCTGCAGGTTAAGTGATATGGAGGTCACACCTTACAGCAATTCTTTTCCTGGAAGAAGCCAAGTGAAATGTTCCAGGTCTAAGTTAGTCAAATAAGCGCTGCCTCCCATTTCTGCTTGCATTCCTTAATGAAACATTCATTTAGGGATGGTATCAATGGGTTGCTGGATACAACAAATGGAAAATCACCACTGATACTGATGTGGCCGACTCCAGCTGACTCAATAGAGTAGCTTTTTTCACTTTAAGTAGAAGAAAGGAATTTTGAGATTATCATCCTCTAAATCCTGTATTCCCCAAGAAGCACAATTTATGACGTCAGGAATGCATTTACTCTAAGCCATTAGTGTTCTTGCCCTTGGCTATTAGAAACTAAAGCAAATTTCATTCTTACCTCCTTCAAGAGGAAAATTGACATTTTTTACTTTGGTTATTTATCAAGGATAAGTTTTACCTGTAACTGGATTTGGAACAAGAAGATCAGACAAGGAGGTCAGCCTTCCTGATCAGTTCCTGATCCCTTTGTGAGCCAGAGATGTCAATGACCCCCCCTTGCTGCTGCCAGTGAACATCTGTAACTAGGCAATTGGTCATTTAGATGGACACTGGAAAACTAACATTGATTTGTAGCAAGAACAACAGTCTGAGACTTAGTGAACCATCTCTGCAACTGTCATTGGCCAAAAATCCCTCCATAAAGCTGAAGCTCATGGAGAATACAGTGAAAGGTGTCAGGATTGTCTCAATCAAGACAAACCCACCTTTCTGATTAACAGGAACACTCTTGACATGGCAAAGGAGGAGAAGAAGCAGCACAGCAGGTAGAGGAAGAACCCTCCTCTCCTTGTGCCTTTGAGGTACCAAATTAAGCACACATGCTGAAGCCTCAGAAGAAACTGCAACCTCAGCACTTTGTGTTCTTTTGGCATCACCAAGAAGGATGCGCTCACCATTGTCACTCAAACACCCCATCCAGTGGCAGCTACCACAGACTCTCTCCCTTAACTAGAAACTGCAGCTTAGTCTGTTAAGGTGTGAAACTGGGGTAAAGTGATTAACTCCCTCGAAATCCTTCCTTGCTCCATTAAGAAAAACACTTCTGCATTTTGCTACCTCTGCCTCCCCATCCCTCTCCAGCATGCAGCAGTGCACATGTTCACAGCGTGTCAGAAAGGGCTGATGCAACTGCCTGGGCTTGGGTGAAGTGATGATGTAATTGCAATGAAACAGAGAAGGGAGAACGGCTCTGGGTGCTTTACCACCGCGTGGAGTTAGCATGTGATAAGATGGGCTCCTGACCCACACTCATCCAGGCCATCACTGCCATTCCTAACCCAGTCAGCACAGCTTCCTGCAGCTTTGTATGCCCTTTGTTGCCTGTCAGATGCTCTCCAGTCTTCCTCAAGCCAGTTAAGCCCAGCTGCAGAAATCTGGCTAGCGCTGCAAACCAGAGCAGTCTCTGAGGCCCCTCATGAAAATCTGCATGAGATGAAAAGGTGCTGCTCCTGCTTTGACTGCTGGTGGTCACTGGAGACCACTGGAGTGAGAAGATCCTGTTGAGGCTTTTAACTAAATAATTTTCACCTTTTCCCTCCAACATTTATATATAGATGTAGAAGTGCTTTGGTGTAAGAGAGCTTTAAGATAAAGTCCAGCTGTTGATCCAGCACTGCCAGGGCACCACTAAACCATGTCCCTCAGCACCTCATCTCCAAGGCTTTGAAACCCCCCCAAGGGATGGGGACTCCACCACTGCCCTGGGCAGCCTGGGACAGGCCTGGACAACCCCTATCAGGAACAATTTTTTCCTACTATCCAACCTAAACCTTCCCTGGCACAAGAGGCCACTTCCTCTTGTCGTAACCTGGCATCTATATATACACCTTTAAGAAAATGTATGAAAAATATATACCCACTTCCTCACAGTTTCTGGTATTGCAAGAGGACCAGGCAAACCTCACCGAGGGAACACATAAAAGAAGAAAGAGTAACAACCATCGTGGAACAACAACAAAAAAAAACAAAACCAAAACAAAAAAACACAGACTATCCAGGTTCTCTTGTTTTTTTGAATTTTTGAACAGTTTTACCTTAAAAAAACCAAGCTGTATCAGCCCCAGGGCAGCACATTCACCTCAGAGCTGGGGGTGGCTGCTCTAAGCATCCTACAGCCATGTGAAGGCTGGATGTGCCACCATGACCATCCTGAGTGGCCTAGTGTCCCATGGCTGACACTGCTGGAGACAGGAGCTCCAGCGAACTCTCTGCCATGGGAAGCAGCAGAAATGGGGCTGTGCAGGTTCATCATCAGGGCAGCAATAAATTACCCAACCCTGAGCACAAATGCCTGTGTGGCACCTCAGACAAAGGAGGGCAGGGTCTCCCCGGGGGGAGCGGGCCCTCATTGTGCCATGGGAACATAAACAGTAGGGAAGAGTCACAGTATTATAAACACTAAGGAAGGGGGGCAGTTTCCACACACCCCCCCCCCTTTTTTTTCCCCCCCCATGGACTTCAGAGACAGGAAAAAGCTCAGTGCTCACCTTAAAGTGATTGTGCCTGTCAGAAGAGCAGCCAGAGCAAGGAGGGCATTAGCTTACCCAGTGTTTTCACAACCAAATAATTGCTTTTTGAAACTGCTCTTGAAAGACATCCCAACACACCCCTCCCACCCATGATCAGCTACAATCCTGATCCAGCCCCACTGAATCAAAAACCAAAAGAAAATTACCTGTATGCTTCAGGTCTGGTTTCAGAAAGTGCCTGAACACACCATCAATTTGTGTTTACATCTCATTAAAATCTTTAGGTCTTAAGCCTGCATTTAAACATTGCCTTCAGATGAGACGGACCAGACCCTGTGAGAGTTTGCCCCAACATGCACCAGCAGCAACAAATGCACCCTGGACAAAACACGGACTTGCTTTGCTATTAGAAGGACCCCTACAATCCCATTTAAGGGATTACCTGGGAAGTGCTAGGTCACTCCTAATGTACCTGCAGAAACGAGGGACACACATATTGGCTTTGTGTACAGAAAGATGGGATTTGCCTCCTGGACACACAGGCAATGCTGCATCTGGTTTTGCAAGGGTGCTGGCTGGAAGGATGACCTGCAGGCAGGTGGGAGAACATGACCTGCACTGATCCCATATGCAGGGAAAGGAGCTGGGAAGCTGCTCTTTCGAAAAGCAGGTCCCAGGTGAAGCAATGCTCATTATTTGGTGGCTGAAACTGTTAATCCCAGTTTAGTACCCTAGGCTCTGTTAGAAAAATCACCATCTCAAGAGGTACCACACTGCTCACTAACAAAGCACAAAAGACTCCATTTCCTCTCCCCAGCATGAGGAGGGGAGGGCAAACAGGTTCCTTGGAAAAAAAGTTTCAAGCAGAGCAACACTGCAGGAGAACCAGAGTGTGCATGGGTGGCTTCTTTTCCCTGCCCCTAAATCCTCACATTTATTGTTCAAGTGGTGCAGTGCAAGGAGGCTGAAGCCTTTCTACACACAGAGCCAAAAGCCACTGGTGAAACCTCCTTTGGAAATCACCCTGCCATCTGAGAAACCATTTGCTAAATAAGAGATGGCCATATCATTGCAGCCAGTGCAAATACAAGCCACCTCTCCAACCAAAGGCCTTTACACAAGAGTTATGGACAATAATTTGCACCAGTTTCAAATTCTCCCCTGAGCTGGGAATCAGTTTTAAGCTGACACTTACCCATGAATGAATTTCTGTAATAAAAAAGCTCATTCTGTTGCAAAACTCCTTTCATGTAGCAGCAATTGTATTTTTGCTGATTCACACCATCATCCTGACAGGTCCAGTGTCACAGGGCTGCTGGAAGGATCTCCTAAGCTGCTGCAGAGATGTGGCATAAGTCTCCCTTATGCCCTTCTTCACATCTCAGCTCCCAGCTGCACTGGGCCGTGCTGGGAATGACTGACAGACCTCACCCAAACAGGCAGCGGTTTGTGGGAAAGGAGCTGCCATAAAAATAACTTCGGAAAAAAAAGACTCAGCTCTTTGCCTTCAGGCACCAGGACTTCCTCATGCATCTGAAAACCATCAGAAAAAGCTCATTGCTTCCACAGTTACCACGGCTGTTCCAGCAAAGGTGCTCATGTAGGGATGAGTGCACCACCACTGTTGCTCCTCAGACAGGTTTGTGACACTTTTCTACCAAGACCACATGTCCCACTAACACCACATTTTGGCCTGGTGGCCCATAGGGAGGGCAACCACACATGCTCCTCATCCTCATGGTGAGGATTGACTCTCTCAAGTGATTCAGGCCAGGCAGAAAAACACACTGGAGTTTCACAGGGGCTTGGAGGCTAGGCTGGGGTGTCTGCAGCTGTAGGCTTGAGAGCTTGATGGGAAAGAGATGTTGGGAAGGAGTGGTGGGTGCAGCAAGTGAGGATGGGCCTCAGCAACAAGCTTTATTTAAGAGTAAGAACTATGGTGATACTGAGTCTATCTGAAATGCAAGTAACTTGAAATTAAAACATGGCATCTGTCTGAAAGATTTCATTCAGGAGCTAAAGATTAAAAAAAATTAGAAAATAATGGGAAATGAGAGGATTCACATTTTGTTTACAGTGCCCAGACCAGGAAATATAAAATATTTACAAATAAGTCTTCTTTTCTGCCTGTTCTGTGTTGCTTCTCTGTAAAAAGTGCTGTAAACAGGGCTTTGAAAGGGTCAGGAAAGCAAAAAGGGCACCTTGCTTTCATGGTGTTCAAACAACACTTCTATCTACCACCTCTTGAAAATAACCATCAAAACATTTTTTAACCAAGTATTGAGCTTTTCCATTTCAGATGATTTCCTGTAAGAGGGGTCTTCTTTATAAAGGAAATTTATATTTATTTATTAGATCAAGAGAAGTAAACCACTGACTGCTCCTACTTTGCTTTGCTGCAGGAGGGATGCCCCATCTTCTGGATTGCAAAAGTTTTCAAGTCTAAACTTCTTTAGGCTACTAAATATTAAGTTCAACTCCACGTTCCCCAGCAGTGTGCTACCCTGAGGCCAGGGACACCCCAGCACCTGCACCCTTAGCAGCTCTACACACCTCAACTTGGCTTCCCCAGCACCTTCCACCTATGTCTCCATTTAGCCCATATCTGGGGCCAAACTACAGCAGCTGTTCTATTACTCCGTGACCCCCCCCAGCTGAGAAGGGGGATTGGGAAAAGACAAGGAAAGCCATGAGGTGAAATAAAAATGGATTTCACAAAACAACCAAACTAATGCCAATGCCATTATAAAGTATGCAAAGCTATACTCACCCCAGGGACTGTTTGGTGGTCACAGTAACTGGGAAAGCATCCTCAGGAGCAGAATGGTGAGAGAGCCCCTCCAAGGATAGCAACCGTTGAAAGGCAGAGCAGGAGAAGCCCTACCCCTCCTAACCTTCCCCATTTATACTGTGTGACGTTTGTGGTCTGGGATACACCTGGAGCCAATGCAGAGCAGCTGCCTTGGCTGACTCCAAGCTGATAATGGCCTGCAGACCATGGCTGGGCTGGGATTCTGTCTCAGTGAAACCAGGACAATCTCCAACACCATCCCTCTACCACAGCACCCAGCAAGCTCTGGATTAACTATTCAAACTCGACTTTCTTGCAAATTCCCCCTCATCCGCCCTTCTCTTTCTGGTCCAGTGCAACAGCAAATCAAACCACCATTTTTCACACTGGTCTTTTTACTGTACCACTGCTGCTGCTTAATAAACACAGCTCCTGGGTGTTTCTCCTGGCCATTGCCAGAGGCAACCTGAACAGTCACAACCTGACACTGCCTTTGAATAGAGGTTCCCCACTGACATGAGCAGGAATTAGAGCTGGCTGGAAATGACTTTTCAGAAGTCAAACATCTCATTTAAAACAAAACAAAACATCAGTGGAATAAAAAAATAATCCCCAAGCTGTTTGAAACGAGGCTTGCATTTTGTTTTGCCTTCAGGCCACTGCATTTGCCCTACGTGAAGGTTTCCATGGCTTCTCCTTTCCAATGACCCCATTGGCGAGTCAGCTGACGAAGGCGGCCCCGTTCTTGCAAAGGACGGACGCGACAGAGCGTGTATCTGATAGACCTCAGCCTGGGCAGCTTAATTACCCACAGATGTCCCTTTTATAGGAGAAATAGTTGCTATTTAAAAAAAAAAAAAACAAACAAAAAATCTATCTGACGAGATGCTGGTGGCATTTCCCAGCCACTGCTGCCGCTTACCTCAGTGCTGTGTGTGTATCTCCAGCAGGCAGCTGGGAGCAATCCGCAGAAGGCCAGAGCAAAGCAGAAAAATCCCTGAGGATAAAGAGGAAAAATACCATCAGTTACAGCTTGGGGAGAAAAATATCCATTTGGAAACACCACCAGGATGTGTTTAATATGCTTGTTTGAGCAAGTTTAGTTAAAGTTAAGAGTTAAACATCAGCTTCTTTTAATATCCCTCATAATGCTGGTTACTTAAGGAAAGTTAAATGGATAATAATGTGATTCTCCACCAGGAGCCCTCTAATTACACTGTGGTCATTTGAAGGGGTTGACCAAGAAAGCACCCAGCTTTCTGTGGAGAAGTTAACCTATTCTGGTCAAATTCCCCTTGGAAAAAAAAAAAAAATAATAGAGAGAAAACCATTATATTTACAGTATGTTCCTCTTCTGCATCAGGACTGTGACAAAGAATAGCATCTCCTTACTCACGGGATTCAATCCCATGTGCTTAAATCTTGTCTATTGGTTTCAAAGAGGGGAAAGTCCACATGAATAGTCCACGTTACTGTGAGTAACCAGGATGGAGAGCAACCTGCACCAGGAAAGGAGCTGGGCTTCACTCTGTTGGCAAGGTAGCCAAGCTGCCTTTGTTAAATCAGCACCATCCCAGTCAGACAAAAGAGTGACAGAAATATAATCAAGGCCGGTGACTGACCCTGAAGTGTCTAAACAAGAAAAGCAACGATGCAGGAGGCAGCTTGACTTTTGTGTTCTTCCCAGAGCTGGAAGTTACACATGTTGCCTCTTTATTTGAACAGATCTGGTCCAAAAAAAGAAAACCCTGATATAAACAGCACTTGCCTGTTGTGACAGCTGGACCAAAGGACTTGTTCACACAAAAATAAAAAACATAATTAAAAAATAGGAAGGAAAAAAGTGCCTGTAAAGGATTTGAAGGCCAAATGGCTCATCAAATATGAATCCACAGCTTAGTGTTGGAATGTCAAAAGATGATGAATCAGCACCAGACGAAAATGATTGCCCTTAAAAGTTTTTCCGTGAAACCGTCCCTCTTCCAACACAAAGTTACGTAGTGGGGAAAACTTACCCAACTGACTGCAACTTACTTTGGTTTCTAATTTTTTTCTGTGTTTTAATAGTGTGATACAGCTGAAATCACTTTACAAAGATTAAGTCTTTTATGAAAGTTTACCAAATTCAAGCTTAAGGAATGGAAGAAGAGTGCTGCTGCTACCAATTCTGCTTCAGCAAAATACTCCTGCTTAGAAAGTGTGGTTTAAAATAGAAGCCCCAAACTCCTCCATATGCATCAAGAAAGGAAACTGTGTTACTTCAAATCCTGGAAACGAATGCTAACATGCCAATAAGCTGCCTTTTGCTGGTTCTTGTCCATCTGCTGCCTGCGGTGTCCCTCTGCTCGTGGCAGGACGATGCCCTGCCCTGGGCCTTTGCTGCAGGAACGAGGCTGCCGTTGGCATTTCACCACTTTTTCTGGGCTGCCTTGTCTCAGGATGCTGGGGAAAAATCTTAAATTATGCATGTCCAGTCTCTCCTTTTATTTTTATGGCAGCTGCCTGGCTGTATAGGTGGTGAGATCACTCCCTGCCTTGCCAGGAGCTGAAATGGGATAACAGAAGACCCCAAAGGAGATGAAAGGAAAGTCTGATCGAATGCTGACGTGACAAGGGAGAGAGAAGTAGCAAAGATGGGGACTAGCAATCAGGGCAGGATGCCAGAACCCAGCTGGGGTGGGAGGTTCAACCCCTGCAGGTACAGCAGAAACTGGAGGGGAGAGGTGAGGAGGTTACGCGGGCATTTTAAGTTTCTCCTCACTAGGACCAGACTTTACATTTTGCACAACAATTTCCCCCTGCAAACAATCAGCCTAACAAAGTCAATGTTTTCACCAAAAGCAAGCTCAAAGACAAGGAAAAAAAAAAAAAAAGATAAAATTATAACAGGTAAAAAACCCAACACTGATAGCAATGTAAAAGCTCTTCTGCATGTCACTGCAGTAAGGGTTTAATCGAAAGGACCCACCATGAACCTGGAGAGGGAGAACAGCATGCCAGGGCCACCACCCAGAGCTCTCCCCCTGTGCTCTCCCTTCCTTCCCCTTCCCAGCTCCTGCACTTAACTGTGGAGTCAGAAACCCCAGCAGATTAAAAGCCTTCTTCTCATCTTCCCTTCCTCAGCTCCACCCCACAGCTCAGCTCTCCACCTCCAGCATCAGCTCTCCCTTTATTTCTCTCTAGCTTCTCTGGGAATACCAAGACGCGGCCCCTCGGGAAGCTCCCCCTCCATCCAGCCAGTGTGGAGCAATTACATGGCTCTGAGAACATCTTATAAATGAATTATAGGCTGCTTTTCCCCTTCCCAGCCAAAAGGCTTTTGGAAGAGCAACTTTCTAATTACATTAGAAGACATTTAGAGGAAAAAAAAGAAAATGGTAACACATCGTTTGCATACAAAATGTGTAAGGGTTGAGGCTGGTTCACCATCTCCCAGACCTTTGCAGTTCCTTGGAGCTGGCTGCAGGCAGTTCTGTGGAGGGCTGTCACTGGCCAGACATCAATTACTCTTTTGTGAATGACCTTGTTTCCATCCTTGCTGCAAGGAACCATTTGTCTTATAGAGACATGGCTGGATCCACAGAAACAGCATCTTGTCTCTTGGCTGGGGTATCTTTTAATTCACTTTTCTGCTGCTTTACCTTCAGTTAAGGAGATCTACTTCAGAACGGGGTGGGAGGGTGGGGTCTTTTAGCTCAGACTGGGTTCAGTAGCTCTGTCAAACCCCCGTGTTCCCAGGGAAGGAGCCAACCTGTGCCCTGCTCAACTCCAGCTGCTTTTTGGTGCTGCTGTGGCCATGGAAGGACCAGTTGCTGCCAGACTTCATAGCCCAGGGGCAGGGAAGGGAGAAGCCAATTTCAGATTTCATCCATCAGACTGCATCCCTCCCTCCCTGACCCAGCTCATCAAAAAGCACACAATATTTTTGCCTTTCCACATAGTGCACACAAGCCAGTGATCTGAGTCTGAAGGAGGAATCCAGTCTCAGCTCCAGCCGAGCACATCAGCTCTGCCTGCTCCTGCTACCCAGAGAGCATCATTACACGGATGCCTCACTCAGGAGTGCTGCACCACAAGGGAAAGCATGGGAGACAGATTCTTTGCGAAAGCAAGATGCTGGAGGGTGCTGTGGAGTTCCCAAGAACCCTTGATACACTTGCCTGCAATGCCACACCTGGGAACAGTAAAGCAAACAGCCTGTGCTGTGCACTGGCCCTTCTGCCGTATCACCCTTGGTGAAACACTGGCTTTTATCAGGCATTCACTAAGGATTTTTACCACAGAAATTATTTGGAACTGGTGCTTGGAGCAGCTGCTCCATCCTAAATACAAATTTTGCTCTATGCAAGCAGTTTTCTAGGCTGGCAACTTTAGGTGTAAGAATTTCAGCTGGGATATTCTGGTTGGCATGTTGCTCCCTGCTTTTTTTTCCTTCTCCTCTCTCCATTTGACCAGATAACAGCACATGGTCCCTTAAACCCCACCAAAGCCAGAGTCTTTCCTTTGTACAGACAGTACTAGAAAAACTGCAGTTTTCCTTCCTTCTCCTCCCCTTCAGTGGTCATATGGCCTTCAGGGGCCATGAGGGCTACAGGATGTTTACAGTCAGCACTGACTGCACAATGGGACATGGATCACCAAAAAGCAGGGTTTGCCAGAAACAGAGGACAGGCAATAAACCTGTCACTGCTCTCCCTGTTTAAGAGGACCGTGGGGACAACAGTCCAGGATTTTAGAACATAATTTTTTTATCCTTATGGTATCAGTTACCTTCTAGAAACCAGCTTCCTCACAAGAGTCAGTGGATGCACAATAGCATCTGTCTGGTCTGGTGATGCTGCTGAGGCAGCTACAAGATGAGCTCCTGAGATAGTTGTGCTTGAACCAATTCAACCTGTTCTGGTTTCTAGCCACTGGAAGCCCATTACCATTATTAGGACATCCCTAGTAAGACCTGCAAAGTTTGAGACCCCTCCTCTGTGTACAAACAAACCTCCAGATAGCTGGGCAGGGAGAGCATTTATAATTTAAATAGACAAAAAAAAAAAAAAATCCAGTAGGGAAACTGAGGCACAAGAAGGAGATGTGATCCACCCAGCCTGTCAGTGACCAGGGCAATGCTTCTCTAAGCCCATCAACATCTCTGGCTGCATTTCTCCAGGGTAGCTGTTTTACCGCACGGCACTGCGGTGGATTAGCCACATCAATGCAGACATCAGCTGAGCATGGCTCAGTCTCCTGTACAGCCACAGCTGTCAGCCACCAGTACAGAATCGCAGAAACACAGAAGTATTGAGGCTGGAAAAGACCTCTGAGATCATCGAGTTCAGCCTATGACCTAATACCACGACATCAGCTAAATCATGCCACTATACTCTGGTGTCTTCCTTCTTTCATTAAAGAGTGAATTAAATGGTCTTCTAAACAAGACATGCTTTGAAGAAGACGAAAAGTCCTTTAAAATCAATCGCAAGGGAAGGTGAAAAAGCCTCTTTGTCAACAGGTAGGAAAAAAGCTACGAAGGGGCAGGGTTTGGGCACTTCTGCCAGCTACAGCCCAGCGGGGGTCGGCAGGGCAGGATGCGACACCGCCAACAAGTTTCCGAGCCCCACAGGGCTGAACCCCGCTCCTGATGCGATCTCATCTCAGCGCAGCCCTCGGGGCTGGCTCTCCCTGCCTGCGCTTCTCTGAGTCGTGCGAGGCGGTGGGAGCCGTCGGGAAAACAAGCAGCGGGCTGGCCCTTGGTGTAAGATCCCGATAGTTAGAACGGGGGGAGCAAATTATAGGACTAAGCAAAGCTCTCCTGTTTGATCGAAGATGCTGCTGAGCTGCTTGAACAAAGAGGAGCAAGGAATAAGGCTGCTGGTGACCAGCTCTTGGTATTTCCCGTTCATTCCTAAAGGGCTGGGGACTTGCCACCCCCAAGCCTTGGTTGCGGTGGCTGCTCCCTCCCGCAGTGCGTTCATTACCCCTCATCTCCCGGTGCGGAGCTCGGCGAGAGCGGGGAGCGCAGCTCGGCGGGCCGGGGGCCCCCTCCAGCGGCCGAGACGCAGCCGGAGCCGGAGCGGCCGCTCCCGGGGAAGCGCGGCGAGGAGCGGCCCCGCGCCCGGGTGCCAGCCGCCTCCTCTCCTTTTACACCTTGTAAAGGCGGCAGAAACGGAGCTTAAAGACAACCAAAGGGCATCCGTTATCACCTGCTGAGAGCAGAGGGGGATCACAGAATCAATCCCAGCATGGTGGGTGTTGGAAGGGACCTCTGGATATGGTCTTGTCCAAGCCCCCCACTCCAGCAGGGTCACCCAGAGCAGGGGGCCCAGGATCGCAGTGTCCAAGTGGGTTTGGAACCTCTCCACAGAGGGAGACTCCACAGCCTCTTTGGGCAGCATGTCCCAGGACTCTGGCACCCTCAAGGTCAGTAACTTTTTCCTTACATTCAGATGGAAATTGCAGTGATGACAACTCCCACCGTTAGTTTTTCTCACCAAGATGACGTGTTTTGCATGGGGAAACAGGAGCAGTGCAATTCTGAGCAAGAATTTAAGTCCCATGTCGTTCCTCTGACTTGTGACAGCAAAGCTCGCTCCCCTCTTTCCCCCTTCTCTGTAAACATCCACCACAGGGGTGGTGTGGGGCACACAAAGTACAGCAGCAGGCACAGGGGCTTTGAGCTGGACCCTCAGTTTCAGCCTCCAAGGAGAAGGTGGAGGAGCAGACAAGCACCCCCCTTTGACCCTTCTCCAAAAGCTGTGTACACAGCACCCTGACAAAAGGAACAAGGTGCAGAAGGACGCAGGACCCATCTCCTCAGCTGAAGGAGATCGTCAGAGTCATGCCTTTTACAAAAATGTCCCCTTGCTGCACAGGGTGGACCAACAGGATGTCCTTCCCCAGGCATGTGTGCTCCCAGGCACAAGGCCAAACAGCCCCCAGCTCCACATTTTAAGGGTACCAGCCCAAGGAACCCCCCAGCCAGTCCCTCCCGATACGCACCATGGCGGTGAGGCACTGTGATTCCTGCACCGTGGCGGTGGAGCTCAGCAGGGCTGCGAGGATCAGGGTCATGCTGAGGCAGATCCCAAAGTAGAAAGCTGGAAGGAAGTTGGACATGGGAGCTGTGGTCAGACACCAAGACTATAGGGCTAATGGAGGCCTGGCCTGATGCTTTTGCCCAGAGAGGAGCCAAAAAGATGCATTTTGGAGAGCTGGTCCAAGAGAACCAGGCTGCAGAACTCAAAATATTTTACAACTTATTCAACAGGCCCCATCAAAAAGAACATGAATCTGTTGGAGCAGGGCCGGAGGAGCCCCAGCAACGCTGGGAGGTCTGGAACCCCTCTGCTGGGAGGCCAGACTGGGAGAGCTGGGGGTGTTCAGCCTGGAGAAGAAAAGGCTCTGAGAAGACCTTCTTGTGGCCTTTCAGGACTTCAAGGGGCCTGTCAGAAAGATGGGGACAGACTTTTCAGCAGGTCCTGTTGTGACAGGTGGTGGTTTAAAACTAAAAGAGGGAGATTTAGGTGAGAGAGAAGAAATGTTTTACACTGAGGGTGGCAAGAATCTGTCCCAGGTTGCCCAGAGAGGTGGTCGATGCCCCATCCCTTTAACCATTCCAGGTGACATTGGATGGTGCTTTGAGCAACCTGCTCTAGTTGTAGATGTCCCTGCTCCCTGCAGGGGTGTTGGATAAGATGGCCTTGAAAGGTCCCTTCCAACCCAGCCCTGTCTATGATTTGGTGATCTGTGTATGCTTTGCTTGTCTGGCAGGGCTGTTCTCATGGCTCCAGCAGAGCAGAGCACCCCAGGAGCGTGAGTGAAGCACCCTAAAAGGGTGTTGGTCTACCCAGCAGACCACAAGCTGCCACTTATTTTGGCACTCTGATAAGGATGCCCCTGAACAGGGGGTGCAGACACACAGCAGCTGTCCCACAGCCCCTATCATCACTTTGTCTGCTGCTAATCTGGTGCAACACTCGGCCTCTGGTTTCCTCCTGGCTAAGGCAGGATCACAGCCAGTACCCCAGGGCAGGGCTCAGGGGCCACCAAGGGCTTTGCAACCCTCACTCAGGGTGAACCAGGCAAAGAGTCAATGCTCTGAAGGAAAGCAAGTAGAAGCATCCCTGGAGAGGGGTGGCTGGGCAGGGAGAGCCCACAAGGCTGGACAAATAGCCGAGCTATACAGCCCCTGGTGTGTGCAGGAAAGGAGGAGGGCTGTACCTTAGCTTTGCAATGATGGTTTACACACCTGCCTTGTTAGACTGAAATTGGGAACTGGGGTCTAGAGAGGGCACAAGAATGTTGAAGCCCAGACTACAGCTTGGGAGAAGGAGCAGATGCAAGTGCAGCAGTGGTGAGCAGAGTATTTTAGTATCTGGGCTGTTCTGATCTCTTTGCTCTAGCCTTGTACCTGAGACTCAGTTTATACTTCTCCCTTGTGTGGGGAAAAACCCCACCATATTTTCTCTAAAACCACGTGTTTCCATGCATGTTTCTCCCAGCCTCAATTTTCTTTGCTCTGCTTCAACTCCTGCAGCAGTCCCTCTCCCCACACTCCCTGGGCCCTTCCAGACCCACTGCACCTTTGGGTCCATCTGCGGCTGAGCTCCCCTGAGCTTTCACTGCAGCACAGGGCAAGGATGGGGAGACAGTGAACACGGGCACAGGAGCAAAGGCAGCAGCACCTGAGCACCCTGTGCTCCCACAGCACTTTCTGGTGGCAGGTGTGTGGGTTTGATACAGGAAAAAAGTGCCTGTGGGACTGTGTTAGTCCTAATGCATCCTCCAAAAGCTATCCCCTGCCTCCTCCCGCAGTACCTCTGTACTTCCTTCAATTGCTTTAGGGGGTTTTGCAGCTCCTGAGCTCAGCAAAGGTCTCAGTGGGCTGTGACCCCAACGTACCTGCGTGGTGGATGACCCTGTAGGAGTTGCTCTCCAGGGAGATGTCGCTGATGGTGGTGAAATGGAGCCTGTAGTGGGTGACTGTGCTCAGTGTGGCAATGGACAACCCCAGCAGCTGGAAAAGAAAGTTTTTAGGAAGGGCTTGACATGGCAGCAGCTTCTGCTGAGTGCACACAAAGCTTTGAGGTGTTACCTGGATACTCCTGAACCCCACATAGATGCAGACAGCCTGATCATCCAAAGAACACTGCAAGTACTCCAAAATGCACAGAAAAGGACAAACACTGGACACTCAAACATGCTAAGGTCTTTAGCTGTCTTGCATAAGTGCACATGACACTGCACAGCCCAGGATCTCTTGGCCAGAGTCTGTGGCTGAAATTCCCACCACATGAAGAAAATGCAGAGGATTGATGCTTTTGCAGCACAGTCCCACCTGCTCTGCAGAATACCCATGTGCAGTTACGAGGGCTGCCAGCTTCAGGGGTGGTTTGGGGCAGGGTAGATGCTCTCTTCTTTGCTCTGCAATGCTAGTGCTGCTGTTGGCTATATTTCTTACTGTACAGTGCAAAGAGCTGAGTCTTGTACTACCCTAAGTAATCTGAGCTGGTTTCTGTCTCTGCAACATGCTTCTGGGCCATCCATGGCTCTATCCCATCCCTGAGCACACTGGTATGCCTAAGGCATAGGGTGACCACCAGCACATCACCCTCTGTGGTGCCCAGAGCAACCCCAGGAGACAGAATGTTTCTAATGTGACCTGGCTCTAGGGCAGGGCTCCTTGCAGCACACCCAGTGTTAGAGCTGGGGCACAGGAACCAATGGTGGGATGGTTAAAACCAGCTCCAGCTCCAACTCCAGTGTAACAAACCTGGAAAATACAAGCTGTGAGGCCACTCCTAGCTCTTAAGATAAGGTTTCATCATTTTGTGCCTTACAATAGAGAAACACTAGGCTATCTCTGTGTCAAATGTGACAGGCTGGTGTCAACATAATCCCCGCTGTATGACATTTTCTAATAGCTTTTGCTGGAGACTTACAGTTTCAGGGACTAAAACATCTAAACCGTAGCATTTTCTCCTCATAAAGAACCTAACTTGTGGCACCCACTGATCCTTCATGCTGTGCCTTACTGCATAGCTCGACCCACGCCCAGCAAAATGCAAAGTGCAACACTGGTTAGCTCAGATTTCTGAGAAACACCAGTTTAAAATCCTCCCAGAAGCAATAACGTGATTCTAGCAATCCACAGTGCCTGGGCCTTAACGTCTCCTCTAAACACACTTGGTACTGATCCTCCTTTGATTTCCTCCAGATGACATATTCTGTTATTCGGAAGAGAGAACAACGTACAGCCATGACAGCCAACTGTCTTGACAGGTTGAAATTTGGACAGACTATTTTGGGCCACACGTGAAATGTATAAATTATCACCATTTAGTTACACTCTTTCCAAGCCACAAATCCTCTTTGAACTAAATACAGATTATTGTTATTATTTTTAAAACTTGAGAGTTTTCATGAAGTGAAATGGCAGCAAGCACACGTAACTCAAAAACATCCATGAGAAGCATTCCCCAGTACCTACCACTTCCCATCAGCTCCAACAGCAGCTGTCAGGAAGCTCCCCTTAAATTTACTTCAAAAGCTGATATAAAGGATCCCTAGAATTGCTTTGACTTTGCGGTGCAGATCTGCAGGTCTCACATATCCTTCCATTGAAGCTTTGCAGTTTCATATCCTCACTGATCCCACCTGTAGCCGACTACCCTCTCAGCCACAAGTGTGGCTGCAGCAAGCCCATCCTCCCTCTTTTGCTTCAAGGAAACAGGAGCAAATCTCCTTTTTTTTTTTTTTTCTTTTTTCCCTGAAAACCACCCATTCTGCCTCCAGAGACCTCTCCTTTCTCCTCTGAGGTGGTTGTGAAAGAGCTGCAGTGGTGTGACAGCCCTGAGAAACCAGAAGCCTATCAGCAGAGCAGAGAGAGATGCTGGTGGCCAGCGATAACCACCCAGGGCACAACGATAACTCAGGCAGTTGGCTTTGCTTGCCCTCCGCCCACAAAAAACAGAACGTGGGAAAACTTGACCCTCCCCAAGAAGGGATGGGAAAGACAACAGTTAACCTCGATTCTGCAGAGATCCCCCCAAACCTGCCTGCTCACCATGACACAGAGGCTGGTCAGCAGCAGCTGGCACTTGGTGGTCCTCATCCCGCACCTCAGTTTCATGGCTGGTTGTCCCCAGGGAGAGCTGGCAGTTGGTGCCTCCAGCTCTTGATAAAGCCTGGGTTTCCCCCGAAGAGAGGCACGGCCACAGCGGGGCCTCTTGGGAAGGGCAGTCCCCACCGCGTGCTGATGCACCTCCTCCTGCCCGATTACTAAATCCTGTTTAGAGCAGCCGCCCTCTGCCCGGGCTCTCGGTGTGCTGCTGTCAACTCTGACACGCGGCCAGCTGGGAAAGAAGGAAAAGCATCCAGAAAAACAGCCTTTAACAGACTTTGGAGTAAAGCTCCTTAAAAATTTGTTTGCAACTGTTCAATGAAAAGTCAGTATCAAAACACTGTTTTTTGCTTTTTCTGGGACACAGTTTTGCTTGAGGAACATTGTCACTAGCTGTTTGTTTTCTGAACTCTACATAAATATGTGGGAAAAGTTTAGGAAAATGTTATTTAGTAAAAAGCCCCTGTTGTTTAAAGAAGAGATCAAAACCCCCAAAGACACTTGCATGAGAGTCTTTGCTCCCCTTTTAAAACCACCACATGACAATAGCCTTTGACTGAGGCTCCATTAAAACTTTTATTTGCAGATAAAGTGGGGAAAAAATCCCTTTGCTAGTATTTTATTCAGGAAAAGGGCTATATGTAAATATAACCCCCTGCCTAGGAGACCCCCCGCACTGTTCATGGGTATCTTGACTCTGTCCTTTCCCCTCTCCTAGCACTGAAGATGCCATGGAGCCACAGCTACAGAAGACTGGTGAATTCTGCTCTTCAGGTGCCTGCTGGATGTATATTTCCTGAGAGCAAAGCACAAAGAACCCTCAAGAACAACCTGGCCAAAGGGACGCTGTGACCAAGTGCCTTAAGCATCCTTCATTTCAGAGCTATACCAGTGAAAAAGAGGTGAAACACAGTAATGGCAAATAGTTTCATTTCCCCCAGGGGGCAAAGAAAGGGAGGAGGGAAGGGTAAAACCACCCCACATCAGTAACTGCAGCTACAGGAAAATGACAGAGGAGGAGGAGAGGAGTGAAAAAAGGAAGGAAGATGCATTTTGTAGAGCAAAGAGAAGCAAGAGAAAGTGAGTTGCACAAAGCTGTGTACACAGGAAAAAGCATGGCAGGATTTTCTGACTACATCGCTAGTTTTTGTGCAAACTTTCTTGCAAAACATCTTGGTTGCAACTTCCTGAGATGCCTATGAGAGCTGCCACAGCTGCTTCTGAAAACAGGTGGCCCCCATGGCTCGTGGGTCCCTGCCCTGGTGGGGCTCCCTGATGCCCAGCAGGAGACACTGTTGTACCCGTGTGCACACAGGGACCTTCCTACTCCAGCCACCATCTGGAAGCCACCTGAAAAAGACCAACAGATGGACAGCATGGAAGGAGAGCTGTGGGGAGAGGACTACAGAGAGAGGGCAACAGGCTGGGGAGGCAGCTGATGCCCAGGAGCAGGAATCAGGAGCAGGAACCAAACACCATCTGCCTCAGCATGGACCCCTCACCAACAGAATTACAGCTGCAAGGTGACCATGTCCACATGGTCCCCACCGTGGGGCCAGATGGGGAAAGTGCCTTATAAACAACTGCGGTGGAGTTAGGACAGCATGTGAAGGCAGAGCTGTCAGCACCCATCATTTCTCCTGGCCCTATGGGACAGATGGTTGGATTGTCACCTGTATTTTCAAGGGGAACGACTACCAAGGGGGCAGGGGTGTAAAGGGCTGGTCCACAGGTGGAGTTACAGGTTAAATGTGGAAGGGTTGCAGGAAGGTACAAAGCGCAGACCTGTGTGTAAAACCAGCTACAGAAGCCCAACTAAGAGCAGTATCTCAGATAGAAGCGAGGGGGCAGACGTGTCACCTACCATGAGCCTACTGCCTGTCACCTACCACCTGGAGCCTGTTTCACGGTGAGGGACATGAGGAAAACCACGCAGCCCATCTTCATTTCCAACTAGATCCCAGTTTCCATCCCCAACCCTAAACACACACCACCGAAGATACTGTGCAAAAGCCAGATCTCACACTAGAGGTCCCCACAGGCCAGCAGAAACCCTTCCCGAAGGCCTGCATGGTTCAAGTGGGCTCTCCGAAGGTCACTTCCCTTCCCAGTTCCACAAAGGTCTCCTCTCTCCACACAGGAGACTTGCACCTCACTGGAGGACCACCTGAGAGGTCAGCAAATCATCATCTACAGCCCTTGGAAGGGGTCCTAGCCTCTTCACAAAAGATGCTCTACCTCCTTTTGTCTCCGGACATAAAAATGGGCACCTTCACTGCCTCACCAAGCTCCCAAAGCAGGTCTGTAACTTTAAACATCTAGGTTTAAACAGATGGTTCCTCTGGTTTGGCTGCCAATGCCTGTTCCTGGGGAGTTTGTCCGTGTCCTCTGATGCTTCAGATGCTTCTCTCACTTACAGCACTCAGCACTCTGCCTCTGTATCTGCTCCCTCCATTACCTGCTCCAGTACCGTGCTGCATTGGGGGCAGAGGCATTTTCTGCTGTTTCTCTTTCCTCCGTCTCACACTTTATCCCATATAGGTATGGCTTGAAGAATTTCTTCTTGGGGCAGATCACGTGTGAATTCCTAAAAACAAAAAAAATAATAAAGAGGAGAAGCAGTTACTCCTTCCCTCTAAAGCAAGTCTAGAGTAGGACATTAGTCGACCTGGGGCATTAAAAGGTTGGCTCTGATTGAAGGGGGCATGTTCAGGACACACAAGGGCAGTACCGAAGTGAGGGTGAGGGGAGCATGGGTGCTTCTCTCAACGGTGGCCATTGAAGCGGGGCTGCGCAACACTTTGCTTTCTCCAGGATTCAACCTCCTCTGGGTGCTGTATCTTTGGCACATATTAGCCTGTCTTGGCAGCTTTGGGCCTGGGGAGCCCTACTGAGAAGCAGTATGTTCCCCCAGCCCCATCCCAGCAGGAAGAGAGGCAGGGCTGGAGGCACACCAGGAACCCTCCTGGATGGCAGCAGTGTGGCTTTTCGAGCGAGACTCGGCCTCCTGACCGCCCTGCTGGGTTTTATCAGTTGGTTCCCTTTGCAAGAGCACGACTTATCAGTCCCAAATGCAATGCAAAAAACCACAGGTGACCACAGCTCCAGCTTGTGGCTTCCTCCCTTATCTCTGGTTATCAGCTGGAGCACAGGAAGAAGGTAGCAAGGTTGAAAATACCCCAGGGAGCCTAAGTGCCCTCTTCCTCCTTCCGAGAGGCTCTGAAAATACGCACCAGCATCCCCAGCTGCACAGGCGTCAGAAGGACGGGCACCTCATCTGGAAGGAAAGGATTGATTTAAAAGAGGGAACAAAGCCAGATCTTTTTTTTTTTTTTCATAGCTAAAAACCTTCAACCCTTGTCTGAGCTGAGGAGAAATGCTGCATTCACTGTCAGATGGACATCCCAAAAGATCTGGGGGATTTGCCCAATGTGTTAATGCTGCATGGTGAACCTGGGAGACAAAACACCACTGGAAGAGAAGAGGCTGAATTCCTGCTACTGCATTCTTACCTTACACTTTTCTGGCTCTCGCTCCATCAGTGCAACCCCCAGTGATGGAACAGCAGTGTCCCAGCCCAAGCTGCTTGAACTCCAGTGAGGCAGCAGGTAAGAGAAACCTCCCCCTTGGCTTTGGGTGCTGCTACTCCTGTGGAAGGATGGGCTGGAGACAGTAAGGAGGACGTCAGACTACACTCAACGTCCAGGCAGGACACATCCGTGCTGTGTGCCCCTGCCACTTCTTGGGACCCTCCTCCTTTTCCAGCTCACACCATTGTTAGAGAAAATCTCTTTCCTCCATGGGAGAAAATAGCTCCAAATGTGGCATTACAAGTGTCACTGGCTCAGCCCACCCAGTCCCTCAGCCGCTGCCTGAGAGCTCACTCGTAAATAGACCATGGCCGGACCAAGCCACGCCGGAGCCCTGCGAGTGACAGGAAGCCTGGGAGACCTCAGAGCCTGCAGCAGCCTTCCCGGGCGCATCACAAGGATGCATTGTAAAGGCTGCTCAGCATTCATATAGCACCGATCAAAGCTAAAAATCAACTTCTAAACCCGGGGCTGTCTCTTTTCAAGGGAAGGAGGGGAAAAAAGGGGGAGGTGCTGGGCTTTGCCGAGCTTCAGCTGCACCCTAGGACTGCGTGGTGAATGGAGGCAAGGCTGGCCTGAGGCTGCCTTGGAAGAAACAGAACCACAGAGAAATCAGAAAGTCTTCAAAGGGCTTTTTTATTTAGTACTATTATTATTATTATTATTTCCAAAGCGTGTCTCAGGAATCTGACAGTGGTTCACAGGGATTTTGAAATTAATGATAGGTGAGAAAAAAACAAAACGTCAGAAGTGTTATTAAAAAATAAAGTTCATCAGGCCCAAGAAAGATTACATTTGAGAAGAGCATAAGCTGAAGAGTTCCCTCCAAAGAATAAACTCAAACTTATTCCTCCCCTGAAAGTGAAGCAACCGTACTCATAGCTGTAAAGCACACCTCCCTACTTAAATAAAATTCTTTTTTTCTTTTCCACATGGTCTCTAGCTGCAAACCATAACTGCCTAGCAGCCAGCTGTGCAAGTGATAGGACCTGAAGACACAAGTCCAGCCCTGCTCCCAGCAAAACCAGTGTGAGCACAGCCCAGCCTGACAGATGGGGATTCACCTGCTCACCAAAAATGGTGCTGCTCCATCACCCACCATCAGTTATTTCTGGCATTCACCCTCTTGAGCCTTACTGCCATGGCAACTCTATTGCTTTCCACTGAAGTCCAGAAAGTTTGGGGAAAAAAAAACCCCAAAACATTAAAAAAAGCTCCCATGAGCTGGCTGTAACACATGGGGCATGGCAGGACTGACCCAGTGCCTCATCTGCCACTGATGCACGTTCCAGGCCACGGAGTGGTGTTTCGCTCTCACCTTTTGGAACACACAAGAAATGAGAGAGAGCATCAGGGCTCGAGGCCCTTCCCATCAAGATCCCCTCTCTCTGAGCAGAGTTCACCCACCTCACATAGCACCAGCTGAAGCCACACAGAGCTACAAAGTAGCCACGCCAACCATGCGGTGGCCACTTTTGCCAGGAGAGGAGAATTCCTTCCCCCCACCCTTTAGGGATGGGTAGCACATCACTGGGTGCTCTCTCCCCCCAGATTACGATCAGGAAGTTGACTGTGAACACAGACAGTGTTTAATGATGTCTTGTTCTACTGGATCTTACACAGTCATTAACTTTATAAAGAGATTTCAAGTAAGATTACGTTTCTCAGAGTACAAGATGTACCCACCTGCCTTCAGACGATCAAGAAACCAGCTGGTTGGTTAAGGAACTATAAGCAGTTGCTTTGTGCCAGGCTCAGACTCCAACCCCACAGCCACATCTGGCTGGAAATGCATCATGATCAGCAGCCCTGAAGCCAATTTGGACAGGTAAAATTTGATCCTGAACTGAGTGTGGAATCACTGGGGCTGGAGGCTGCATGCTCCCCCTCAAGACTGGATTTACTGGTGTTTGAACTGGGCATTATTAATGAAAAAACCTCTTTCCAGTAGTTATTTTCATATGATAAAAATCCAGTTATTATTCTTGAGCGTGGCACTTCAACACAGAATCACAAAATGGTCTAAGTTGGAAAAGACCTTCAAGATCATCCAGTCCAACCATAAACCTAACTCTACCAAGTCCACTGCTTAAATCATGTCTCTTAGCACCACATCTACATGACTTTTAAACACATCCAGGGATGGTGATTCAACCACTGCCCTGGGCAGCCCGGGCCAGGCCTGAACAACCCTTTCAGGGATGAAATTCCTCCCAATATCCAACATAAACCTCCCCTGGTGCAACTTGAGGCCATTTTCTCTTGTCCTGTTGCTTGCTCCTTGGGAGCAGATCCCAACCCCAGCTGGCTCCAGCCTCCTGTCAGGGAGTTGTCAAGAGCCAGAAGGTCTCTCTCCCCTGAGCCTCCTTTTCTCCAGGCTCAACAACCCCAGGTCCCTCAGCCGCTCCTCACAAGGCTTGTGCTCTAGACCCTTCCCCAGCTTTGTTGCCTTTCTCTGGACACGCTCCTCACTTTGACACCCAAATCACACTGCAGAGCCTCAGTGGCACCCATCTGTGCAGTGACAGCTCCGCTGTGGGCACCCACACATCCCTGCCACCATGTGGCTGCCAGAGGCACCAGCTTTTGAGCATCTTCCTGAGAAGGGACTACATTCCCTGACTAAAAACAAAGCCCCATAACTGAACTGCCCCAAAGCTCCCTGCCTGCGCACCTCTGGGTACGCAGAGACCCTGCAGAAGGCAACTGGCATGTCCCTGTAATCAAGAGCTGCTGCAGACCCTCAGGTGGATGAGCACCGGCTACCTCAGTCACACCCAGGGAACACCAGCCTGGCATCTGGCACAGGGGATGAGGTGGAAAGTTGCCTGAGCCAGCCTACTAAAGCCACTGAAAGGGTCAGTTGGGGATGTTTTACCTTCTAACTCTTTTTTTGGTGTTTGTTTGGTTTTGGGTTTTTTTGTCTTTTTTTTTGTTTGGTTGGGTTTGTTTTGTTTGGTTTTTTTTGTTTTGTTTTGTTTTGGTTTGGTTTTGTTTTCTGTTTGTTGGTGGGGTTTTTTTGTTTTGTTTTTTGATTTTTGTAATATTTAAAGGCTGGGCAGGAGAAGACAGCCCATCTTGCAAGCAGGGCTGAAGCCAAGTGGCTCGCAGCCTCCGGGCAGTGGGTGCAGGTAGCCCCCCTTTCATCCACCCTGTTTATTTAGCAAAGCACTGTGTAAGTTACTTCCCACCACCAGCTTCCAGGACACCAAGAAGCAGCTTCTTTGGTCCTCCCTGTTAAATCCAGCTCCCGGAAAGCACCTTACCCTGCTGCGGGAAGCTGGGAGCAAGGCTGGCTCGATGGACCAGTTGCCGCGGCACAGGGGGGCTCGGGGGTCGCCCAAAGGTCTGCCTTTTCCTCCTCCTCTCCGAGCTTTTATCCTCCAAACTCTCACGCAAAGGCGGCCCGCAGAGAACGGCCTTGGCACCACGACTCCCGCAACCGCTAGAAATGACTGTTCCTGTTTTGGGGGCATATGGAAGAAAGCCGAGCCCCGGTGCCTCCCTCCGCTTTGCGCGGTGCTCGCACCGCCCCGAGCGCGGTGTTTGCTGGCGGGGCCGCTTCCACTCTCGGCTCCGCGGGGAAAGCCCCGGGGGCTGGAGGGACGGACACAAAGCCCCGCTCCGGGGCCGCCTGCCCTGTCACGGTCACCCACGGGGGGCCTGTTTTTGGGGGGAGAAATGGCGTTATTTGGAGGGACAGCACCGGGGCGAGTGCGAACCCCGGCTGCTCGGGCGAGCCCGCACCAGTGCGCGGGGTAGGCGGGGCGAGAGGGGAGCCCCTCCCCCGGAGAATAATAATAATATAAAATTTAAATTAAAAGACTAAAACTGTGAGGAATCGGTGATTAAAGGGAAAAGTTGCAGGCGACGGGAAGGGCGCGCATCCCGCGTTGCGCGGGCGGTGGAGGGGCCGGACCCCGGGACCGGGTGGTGGGGGGGGGGGGGGCCGTCGGCCGAGGCC
>JANHGN010022519.1:19970-31280 GCA_024605025.1 Megaceryle maxima | reverse complement strand
TTTTTTTTTTTTTTTTTTGGTGGGAATGTATATAATGTAAATGTTAAGTGTATCCTATGGGGCTGTCACTTTTGAGTGTTTTTTCTTTCTGAAGTTCTACTTACAAGAGTATCCTAAAGATGGTTCTTAGAATCCTTTATGTGAACTGCCTGGTTTTTTTTCTCTGGCTTGTTGTGGTAAACTATGAAGCTTGGACAGATAAAATCACAGCAGTAATAGTTATTTTGCTGTAGCAGTGTTGAGTATGCTGCTTAGATAGAGAACTGTGGTTTTGCACAAAGAGAGTTTGTGGACTTCCAGTGTCCAAACTTAAGTGATTGCTCTCTTAGTGCAGGACTTAGATGCTATATAAAAATTGGTTTTAAGAACTGATGAGTATTAATTTCACGTTTATTCCTTTGAGATGGTGGAAGGATATGAGTAAGCTTAATCTATGGGGTTTTTTTCTGCTAAATAAGGAAAGACCAAAATCACATTTAAAAGAGTCTAAGTGATGAGTGCTCTCTCCTGTAAATATTAGCCTAAGTATAGGCTAAATCTGGTTAATAAAATGGAGTTTTGCTGAGAATTTGAAAAAATGCACAAATTAGGTAGTGGGAACAAGTGTCAGATGAATTATTTGCTTGGTAATTTTTGTTCTTTTTAGTTAAAAGAATGGTGACCTTTTTCTCTTGCACATGCAACTTCCTGGCAAATATATTGTTCCGGTGAACCATGAAACTTGCCCCTTTCAGCATTGTTTGTTGCTTCTAGATAAGTTTCTTTTGGTGTGACCATGGTTGAGAAGTTCACATGAACATAAGACATGGCTTGTCAAGCATATGTTCAGTGAGCGCTTGGGTAATGTTTTTCTGATGGAAAAGTTCTGGCTCCTTTTTTTAGAAACAATAGGAAAAATCTATGGGAACAGTTAGCCTTTTTATGACTGACTTTGAAGATGTTACTTAACTTGTTTCTTCGTTTTAGCCTGTCCCTCTGGAATTATGAAGTTGCTAAGTTCTGACATTTATTTTCTCAATACTGTTGAGAGCTGTGTATTAAGCTTCAGAGAGAGAGTTTGGTGTTTTCTTTGCACAGCTAACTGTAGAGTTGTCAGCCGTTTAAAAAATAAGAAATAATGCTTCAAAATAAAAATATGAACAATTGCTGTATCCAAGGAGTCAACAAAATAAAGCTGTAGGCAAACTATGTACGGAACAACCTCTTTGACCTTAAATCATTTTATTTCACCTAGAATTACCCTGTTCTGCTTAACTGAAGACAACACTGTTTTAAGGTAGCTGTGTTTCTATACACAGTAAGAAATCATGTAAGTTAATAATGTGGGTAATTTATAGCCTGGTGCAGTCTCCACCTAGACAGTTGTAGGCTGAGTTATGCAATTCACATGGCCATATAGTTAATTTGATTACACCACCTTATTCAGTGTTTCAGCAATAGGAACTGTTGACAAGTGTGGCCGTGCTCAGTTTTATTTCAGAAATTAAGTGTCTTACTTATCCAAGACCTTTTTTCCCATGGATAAATTTGTTTACCCTCTTTAGGATTCAAGATGCTTGAAGGTCTCAAACCCAGAATTCTCTGTGGTCAGCTGGTGAATTCAGAGCCAGCAGTGGACATGGGCAGTGCTCTGGTTTGCAGCTTAGAGTTGCCCTTCAGCGAGGGTAACTGCAGTTTAATAGTGGAAGTGTTCTCTGGGTTCTTTCAGATTTTAATTTGTTACAGTCTCTGACTCTTTTCACAGGTTTGACTGAATTTTGTGTCTAGCACTATGCTAACTGTTGAAGTGGAAAGGTATGAAAGTGGAGTGGAAAGATAGGAGGTTATAACTTAAATAAAAGTGACTGGTAGTGTGGACAGTGTGGCTTGATAAAGTGTGTCTTCCACAAAAACTTGTGAACACCACGCTCTGTTTTTCTCCTTTCTACAAGTTCTTTGAAACCAAAAATGTTTTACTGCTGTTCCACTTGTCAGAAGCAGAGTTGGTTTCACATATTATAAAAGGAAGCAAACTTTTTTTGTTTTGCCAATCACTTTTTTAAGAGTTCCTCTGCTTTTTCAGCCTTTAATCTGTATTGTAGTGTTATGTCTGTGTCACTCTTGGCATGTTTCAGAGCGTATTGGATGAATTTGTTTAGAGAAGCAGTTCTTTTATTTGCCTTTGTTTCTCTTTAGAAGTACAAGAATGGGCAAAACGTGTCAGCAGAAGTAAGCTGAATGATCCGACAGACAAACTCTTGTTGCTGCTGGAAGAAAAACACCATTCAATTGAATTGACATTTTAATGGTAGCACTGAGTGTGTTCAGTTATAAAATCATCTTCCCTGGACTGTGACAAATTCCAAGGTGACTGTGAGTGGGGTAAATGTACTGTACTGGGTTATTTGTTGATAGAGACTTAAGTAGGTGCTTTGTGTATGTGTGTATATATATATATTATTTGTTTTGCATAGAAACACAAGTAGAATACTGTGACTCGTGGAATGATTGTGTGAATAGTGTGTACACCAACATATGGAAAAGGTAGCTGCAAGGTTAGGACCAAAGTCTACTTCAAGGCATCTGTTGTCTTGCGCTCTTGGTTGGATAGTGGGTGGGTAGAAGTTGTGTCTGTGCCCATGGCACACAACAGCTTCACTTAACTCTTTAGAGCTGTGTAGAACTGACTGAACAGCTTCACTTAGAAGATGGCCAGATCTGGTCTGTGTAGGCTATGGAGAGCCTGTTCAGAATGCTGATGTCCACAAGCTCGGGTCAAAGCCAGTTTGAAGATGGCAACTTGAGGAAATGCAAAGTGTCTCTCCTTTCATCTGGGTCTTGTGTGTTCTGATTCTTTGAGATAGCAGAAACTGTTGCAGCCAAACAGCTGGCGTTTTGGTCTTGTCACTTCATAGTGCTAAGAAAAATCCCCAGTTGAGTGAGCAGTGGCAGGTCAGGCAGGGTCTGTGGCAGTGCTGCAAGTTGTATGGCTGGGCTGTATCACATAGCTGTGTTTTCTGAACCAGACCATAGTGAGAGCCCTGTGGTGAGAAGATACTTAGTCTGTAGAAGGCTATTGATGTTGTAGAACTTAAAAGTGGTGGTTGTGAAATATGTGTGGCCTTGTTTATATGGGAAATATTTCTCCTCTGTCTTTAAGTGTTTAGATGGTAGTTTAAAAATCACAATACTGCACAAAGCCAAAACAGGCAGTCACTTAGGGGAGTGCTTTAATTGATGGTTTGTCATCTGTAAAGGTGGGAGCTGCAACTTTTCAGAATAGCAAAGGTCTAAATGTAGCCTGGGGAATGGAGGTACTATGGGATCAGGAAGCTCAGTAACTGCATATTTTAGTTGAGGATCAGATGCTATTTAAATTAAAGTTAAAAGCTGTCAAACTGCTTGCATAGATAAATAGGTAATCTTCCAAAGGGAAGGTTTCTGTGTGTAACTCTTGGTATGATCAAAGCTTAATTCCTGAAGCAAATCAGGCCATGATATAAATTTACAGGCATTCAGACATTGTGGTCATTCTTAGAATGTCAACAGGTATTTTACACAAGCAGAGTCAGTGTGTAGAAAATAACAATAGTACGGTTGGGTTATATCATCTGAGCTTGCAGAGCTTACTTCTTTAGCTGAGCAATGTTTATATATGGAATCAGTTGAAAACTTTCTGCCATGCTGTGGCAGTACTTAGAAGTGTGTGTAACTTCACAAAAGCATCATGTTCTGTGGTGTAATGTGTCTACAAAGACAGGAGTTTTGATAGTGGTGTGGTAGACGGGTGGGACAAGGTGTGTATCGCTGAGAAATTCACTGCTTACTGCAACGTTTTTCCAGGGGTGGATGACTGAGGATTTTGTTTCTGATTCTTCTTTGTGCTCCGTGTTGTGCTTTTGGTTTTCGTTTATGTGTTTTGAAGAGAAATCTTGGGCATCAATAGGAACTGTTGACAAGAGTGGTCGTGCTCAGTTTTATTTCAGAGCTTAAGTTTCTTACTTATCCAAGACCTTTTTTTCCATGGATAGACTTGTTTACCCTCTTTAGGGTAAACTCTTCCTGCCCTAACCTTTTTCAAGACAGTTGATGTTATTTAGCTGGTTGTGAGTACAGTGCAGTTCTCTGCTTTTCCTTTTCCCTCCTCCCCCTCCTGCAGCTGCCTGCTGGAGGAGGTGCTGAAGTTCTGTCTGCCCAAATGGCTCAGGCCTGTGCCAGCCTTTGTGATTGTGTTTTAAAACATGTGAAGCATCAGCTGTGCTGTTGCGTGTCCATTATAACAGCACTGCTTGTCAGATAATTCAGATGAATTAGGAGGAAAAAAGCAAAAATGTGTTTCGAAACCTAGAATAACTATAAACATTTTGGGGAATGCTTTGGGGGATGCCAAGAGAGACTCAATGAATGTCTGTGATAAAAACCCTCCTTTCTATTGCTGCGTCTCCACACGCAAAAAACATGGTGCTAATCTGCTGCTGTTTATAAAGAAACAGAAGTGATGACCTGCCTTCTTGATTTGAGGAGATGAATTATATAAACTACATTAAATGGTGAAGTAAGAGCTAATACTTCCATTAAAGGATTAGTTGAAGTTGGTGTGGAATTATCTGACAGCTAAGTTTTATAAAAAACAAACCCCCCAAAAAACTAAACAAAAACCCAACCAACCAAAAAAAGCCTGATTTATCACAATGGAAATGTTTTGCAGAAACATTTGTTTTGACAGCTTTTCATCAGGCTGTCATTCTGGTTCACGTAGTTGGAGCTCTGTTGTAGTCATTTCACAGTAGCTTGCTGTACACTGGTGAAGTGGTTGAGGATTTTCAGCTGTGGAAGTGTTGTGATGTCCTCACTGTTCGTAGATGTTTCTATCCAAATCTTTCGGTTTCAAATGTTACTGTTAAGTGTTAGTCCATTTCAGTGATAGCTCGTAAACTTTTGGTTCCATTGATTACAGCAAGTCTTGGATGAGAGCAAAACACTCCCTGCTTAAACTGTACTGCCCTTTCTACATCCCTGGTTCTCATTCCTTTGCCAGCTCTTCATCCTGGCACTATGGTTCATGCTACACTGCCTACATGGAAGGTAGGAGTAATGATTGTCTGGGTCACCAAATGTCTTATACCTGCCTTGCATGTCCTAGAAGTCAAGAGGGTGCTAAATATATAGAAGGGATAAAAATGGAATTTTTTTTCCTTTTTATTTTTTTTTTTCCTCCCCCTTTTCTTCGGGACAGGACTAGAGCGGCTGAGGAGAGATGGCATCTTCTTGTCAGAAGTTTTAACTTCCTTTGCAGGTTCACTTGTATAGCCTTGGTTGTACATTCTGGTTATCATATAAGAATTATCTGTTAACTTTTTTCAGATGAAATCTTTTTGAAGAGTTACTAAGCTGTCTGAATCAGTTTTTGAATTTTTTGGTGTTTGCTCTCTAAGTTGATTACAAGTTTTAAGACACTTCTCAAGTTCTATGTCACCCCCATTAAAGTCTGATTTTCATGGTGACATACCAAGGTTCACACTATGAAACGTAGAAGCATTTTTCTCTATTACTTGTCAAAAGCAATGTCATTAAATTGCCACCAGCAGGCTATTAATCCTCCCTGTGATTCGTTCATCTTTTCTCTGAATACTAAGCCTCTTACTTTGTGACAAAGTTGTATTGCAAATGCAAGAGAGCAAATACGCACAGTTTCTTAACAGACTCTTGCTATTAGTTGGTAGATATTCAAGCTTCATGACCTTGCAGCACAGGATGCATTCTTGCTTCTAAAAGTGGGATCGGGAGGATAGAAAAGCAACAGCATAACACTGCCAAAATAAAGAGTAGATGAGGCCTATGAAATGCTCCGGTCTTGTCAAGACAGCTGTTAACCAAATTAGTGACCTGTTTAATGGTGTGGGGATTGGATGTCATTTTGGTGGTGTGGCATAATTAGTGATAGGTTGTGCTGCAAACTACTAATACCTATTTTTTCTGATAATTATGATTTAAATACGCGCAGCTCAAAACCAGTCCTGGCACAGATTTGTGCTTCTAGTGGAGGGCTTAACCAAACAAGCAATAAGCCAATACCATTCAGTGGTACAAGAAAAGCTTGTGTTTCTCTGTACAAGAAGCTTTACCAACATCTCTGTTAGCTATCTAGCTTTCCGCATATTTCATGCAGTGGATGTTTGGTGTCTCCTCCTACCTCTGCCAATGTGATTAAAAGCCAAAAGGTGTTACAAGTATGCGAGAGTTGGTGATATGTGGCAATTTTGACTCCCTACCTTGAGTCACAGGTACAAGTCCTAAGGAAAAGGGTTTCTGCAGAATTTTGCTCTACTCTTAGCTCCTCTGAGATTACACGTTTATACATCTGAGGTTTGTGTAGTTGAGGAGAGCAGTGTTCATATCTCAGCTCTTTACACTGAGTGTATAAGACTGGGTTATGTTACACTAGCAATGAAATGAGCACACACACAAAGATGTATCTAGGAGCTGCCAATAACCTAAAAGTAGGGACAGGCACCATTTGTAGCTAATATATAAGATGTGCATATGAGTACTGTATGTATCTTGAGGCTAACTCAGAAAATAAGACCAAAATCTTTGCCATTTGTTGCTCAGTATCAGTCAAGTCAGGCCTCAGCTTCATCTCCCAGTAGGAGCTTAGTGGCATCACGCAGGTCTGTAACAGGGCACTCACTTGGGATGCACCCAGTGCTTTAGCTGCTAGACCTGCTTCATTTAGGGCCTCTATTTTTGTTAGGCTTCAAGGAGTCTAGCCATGATGTGCCTCTCTCTTGAAGCCAAGTTTTGTTAATTCCTGTCTTCACAGGGAAACTTGCATTGTTGTAGGTTGGTTGTTTTCAGAGGTTTTGCCCATTAGTCAACATTAGAGCGGTTGTGTCTTGTCCTAGAAGTATGGCTAATGAGGGCCCAAGCAGATGCCAGTTCATTGCAGAGGGTGCACAACAGAAAAAGCAGCTCGTAGATCTCTGTTACTATTTTTTTGTGACAGTCAGTGTGTGTAAAGTTCATTGAAATGATCTAGAAAAAAAGCTTCCTTGTTCTTTGTGCTGAAAAAAACCCCAATCTCTGCTTTGACAGACATTTCGTATCTCTTTAGGAGGAGCTACCTACAGAGGAGAAGATGATGTCTCTCCTTAAATGGCAGAAGTTGGTGCCTTCACTTAGTTTCAGATAGAACTACCTCACTGACATCAGTTTGGGCTGGTGACTCTTTGCCTCTGAAAAGAACAGAAACCCACATAGTAACCACTCTTTTTAGGATTTAAGTGAAAGCTGAGCTCTTGCCAAGCTGAGCAATGCTTATTTCCTTATTTCCTGTGCCGTACTTTGGTACCCAACTGCCTGAGTTGAGCCAGCTCAGCTGCTTTTACAGTCGCTGGGGAAGGGTGGCTTTCTCTTTGGGCTGAGTCAGAGCAGGACTGTAACCTCTGCAAGAAGCTACTTCTCTCTGCCTCTCATTTGAGGAACCTACTTTTGCAAGCTCACCCTTTAGAATTGGGTTCTAAAATTGCCCCTTGTGATTAATGCCCCTCACCCTCTGAGGATGCTCTGATTATTTAGAAATATTAATTGTTTTAGTGCCAGACTTTATGAGCACAACTGCTGCTATGGAACGGAAGGAGGCAAAAATGTTTTGAAAAATGGCTGCAGCTTAACAATTGAGTTTAAAAATGAGAATGCCCTCTAAAATAAAGCAGACACCATAAATGTGATTTTTATTGGATGATTTCTTAATGTGGTGTAAAAGACTGAGCAAAAGGGTCATCTCACTCTCCTGTTATAGTTCTTAGAAATTCCTGTGTTGGAGGCTCCTTCGTGGACATCGACCTTGATTTGGTAAGACAAGACTGACTTGTTTTAGACTCCCGCAGTTATTAAAGTACTGTTCCTGCTAAAAAATGTAATGAAGGCCAGTCTCTTCATATTTTGTTTCCATAAAAATAATGGTTTTATCTATGGAGCAAATTGAAGCCTTCTACTCGTTTGTAGTAGGTTTTTTTTTTCTTCCTTTTTTTTTTTTTTCCCCTTTCAGTAGAAGTCCTTATGGTTGTTACAGCATTCATTTCCAAAGCAAAGCTGGAAAAATCTTCTATGAGGTCTTGCAGCCCAACATAGAGGAGCACTGAAGGGTTCTGGGTAATTTTTGTACTGAAAATTCATTATTATGAAGCCATGAATACGGGCAACCCTGTAATTTTTATGTATTACTTGGAACTTCAGCTTCTTTGCTTCTCTGTACAGAGCACAGTACTGACTATGGCTCAAGTTCCTATCCTAGAAAAAGACTCATTTACAAAATGAATTCTTGCTGGCCTGGAAAAGCCCTTTCTCAGGTAGCTATGTCACCTCATTTAGTTGATCCTGAAGCCATTAGACAATTAGATTTGAGGTCAAAAAAATGTCTCAAGGCCCTCTACCCCTTTTCTTCAAATGTATGAGCTGTGACTTCAGGGTGGGCATTGCTACTGCTGTAGGAAGGGGGTTGGTTAGAAGCAGCTTTCAGCAGCTAGGACTAGCCCTACTGCCATCAGTTAGTCCATTTTCCTCCCCCATGCTGTGAAAAAGCTACAGTGCCTATTTTCTTGGATTTTTAATTAGCCAAGATAAGGTAAATACACATTTGGTTCCATTCTCAAATAACAGAATATATCCTTCTTGTCTAGCTATTCCTTTTGTGCAATTGGCCTGGTTCTGTCAAGCTGTCAGTGTCAAGTGCCGTTGAAATCAGTCTTCCCTAGTCTGTCAGTTTGTCTTCTGCCTCCTCACTACTACCAGTGTGCAAAACTAACCTGTGCTGGCAGCTCGCAGCGCTCTCCGTGAAAAACCCCAGGGAGCAAAGTTACGAGGAGTTAAAATTTCCCCAAATAAATTCACTTTCTATATTTCTTACATGGGGAAAGTCTTACTGTTGTCACCACTCCTGTGTATTACTAGAATAACTCTGTCCTCTTATTTGAATTTCTTCATAAAGTTTGTTTCAAAACATATTTTTTTCCTCAATAGTAATTCCAAACTCTTGTACTTTTTTTTTTGTCATCTACAGAACATTATTACAATACAGACTTTTACTACTATTAAATTCGGTTCAGAGCAGAGTAGTTAAAAAGTAATTGTCAATAAAGCAGATAAGAGTCTTTGGTAAAATTGGATAACAAGCATGAAGGGATTACTGTTCATGACTTCCAACAAAAGAAAGTATTGTTATCTGAAGCAGACCACAGAATGGACAAGATAAATTTGACCTGATAGGAAAGGAATAATTTAAACTTAGAGCAAAATGGAATATTTTTTTTGGATGTGTGTGTAGTCAGTTTTCAGAAATGGTGGCTTTTGAGATTGGAGTGCATCCCTGATGTACATAAACTCAGTTCTTGGGGTGAAGAATATGCATACATATGCACACATGATCTGGGGATTCATATTCTTGTGTTTTGTTACGGGTGCTGGCTGCAAAACTTTGAGGGATTTGGCTGTATGAGCATGATACTGCATTTTCATGGAAAATTAAAGCTTAAAGGAAATCCCAGAACCTAGATGTACTTTGCCTTGAGACAGAAAAACCTGTAAATTATGCATGGCTTAGACACAAGTCTCAAGCTATCAGCATTCACACTCAGTGCTGCCACTAATAATGAAGGTTAAGATTATCACTATGACTCTTAGAATTGTTTCAGAGTTCAAGTGCTTTGTCCTCTTAGAATACTAATACTGTCCTGCTTTGGAGTTTAGTAGAGTGATACGCAGTTGCTTGGCAGATTTGAGTTGGTGACAAATGGATGCTGTGTTCAGCCAACTTGAGAAGCTGTTAACTGAAGTTATAGTTAATTAATAGTGGAGAGCAATAGTTTTATGCTAAAAACTTGGCCCTCTGCTTTTGGGTAGCAGTGATGTAGTGGGAGATGCAGTGGGAGAGCGCACTCAGGTGTCACATTCCTACCCCTTGAAATTAACACTTGTAAGCTGCTCCTTTAGTAGATCCTTTATCTGTACCATGTTATTTCTCTGTCCTCTAGTACAGTGGCTTCCACTTGCAAAATAAATTTACCTCTATGGAGTAATGCACATAAAAACTGGTTGAGCTGAAAGTTCTAAATTGACACGAACTGATTGAAGGTATATTTGGGTTTTCTTCCCTTAGTGTAATAGCTTGGTGGGCATTTTCTTTGCACTTTCTTAGAAGGTGTCTTGTGAGGCCTGTGGTTGGGGGAAGTTTGGGGATTTTATTTTTTTTTTTCCCCTTTGTTTTAGTGCATCTCTGCTGGAAGTGATTTGTATGCAATGTGAACGTTGGCTCTTGCCAGAAGAGCAGGTGAATGACCCGCAAAAGAAGTTTGTGGGGAGAAATGCTAATGACTTGGCATTAAAGCTTTTTCAATTGATTTTTAACTTCAGAATTCCAGGTGCAGTTGTAGTTGCTATAGAATGCAGAGCCACTTTTTCTATAGAAAGTAAATTTGAGTATTTGATATTTCAGCTGTTGAAACTAGGAACAGAAAAGTAAAAGTGATCTTACTTACTTTATTGCAAATTCTAACATAGAAAAAAGTTGAGTAAAGTCTCAGACATCTAAGTTACTTGACAATAATATTTTCAGTATAAAAATGAAGGTGTGTTTATCTCATCCAAATGTGAAACCTTTGGCTGGTACTCAGATCACATTTACTGGGCCTTTCTAACTGCTCTGTGAAAACTTTCCTTCTCCTCAGTAAAAGCCAAGCCCACCAAGGTTTGTATCCCCAGAATTAGGGCTCTAACACAATTTGCAGTGTACTGTAGCCTGTCTCGTTATGCCCCTTTATTTCTATTCTTTTTACCCTCCACAGAGCAATCTCTCCTCTTTCCTGTTTTTTTTTTTTTTTTTTTTTTTTTTTTTGTTTTTTTTATGGTTTTCTTGAGTTTATTTTGTATTGAACATCATGTAGCTTTTGATGGCTTAAAAATAATGCCTTTTTAATTTTATAGTATGAAAAGACTACTTGGTACAGGATAGCAAGTGGTTTAGTGAGTCTAGTGAATGATCAAAGTATAGAAGAAAAAAACCAACCAGCACAACAGTCAAGGCAAATAAAGCCATTTCAGAAAAGCTGAAATGAATGGATTACTTCCCTGCATGTTCCTTACTGAGGGCATCAGTTGGTTTCCATATCAACAAACTAATAAATCACAAGGACAGGAACTGTACTGAAAATGTACTGAACTCCTAAAGGACATGAATTCATTTTAAAAAAAAAAAAAGGGGGGGGGGGGGGGGAGGGGAGAAAAAAAAAAAAAAGAAAAAGGAAATGTGGTTACATAAATATAGGGCCTGGTTTC
>JANHGN010022519.1:0-17781 GCA_024605025.1 Megaceryle maxima | reverse complement strand
GATGTTTAAAATATTGTTTTTAAATGCTGCTAGGTTCTGACAAGCTTTATTTCCTGCTTGCTCTAGGAGAAACCAGAAAATGATTTCTGTTTTGTAATTGTGGAAGGCATGTTGTTAGAACTTTTGTGTCTGCAGATAGGAGAGGTTAATTTACAAGTTCAAGGAGCAAGAGACCTTTCCACCTGCTGAAACAATTGTAATTCTTCCTTTGTGAGCATTCAGCAAAAACAGCTACTTCTTGGTTTTTAATGAACCTCTTTCTCTTTTTCCTTGGGATCTGTGACTGGAAGGACAACCATATGCACATGACTCTGCAGTACATCACTCTGTATTGCTTCCTGGGGGATCTCAGAAATGTCTGGGTGAAAATGGAAAACAAATCTCTCATCTGTGTTTTTCTTGTCAGATTTCTCAGCATATTCCTGAAACTAGAATTCGTAAAACAGACAGCATGATGGATGAGAGATCATTTTGCATACTGAGTTGGTTTTTTTTCTATTTACAAAATGAGAATATGTAGGTTTGTGCTTCCATGTGGACTTCTTAAGAATGATTTTCAGTGTTCTTGCTAAGATACTCTTTTTAGGGCTTGTGAAAACCATCTCCACAATCTTATTCTAGTTTTACACCGTGTTGTTGATACTGAGCTAGGAACAAAGCATTGACCTCGTTTATCCCTTATTTTAGAAATTAATTCCAAGAAAATGAAAGGCCTAGTGATAATTCTCTGTTTCCTGCTAGATAAGGCCTGAATAGGCGACTAAGTTGGGTCTAAATTGGAGATCCTCCTATTGCCACACTGGACACAGGTCGGTCTTTGCCTGATAAGTATACTGCCTGATGACCTCTAGGATAAATGAAGCCACTTACATAAAAGTGCCATCACCAGGATAGCGTCTTTCTCTTGAGGGAACCAGTGTAGAGTATAGTGGGAAAGATATTTGTATGCCTTATAAAGTATGTGTTCATATATAAAGTATGTAGCATACCTGCGCAGTCAGCTATGGAGGCTCCAGTACAGTTCCTCGTTACTGGCCTCTGTTTCTGCACAAGGTTATTGCTTTGTTAGTGCTGGCACAGGTTGTTGTGTTAAAGTCACTGGACAGACTCATATCATTAGTTTTGATGGTCTGAGCACTAATAATCTGGGCTGTGAAGTGGAGTAGCTGAGGAGCAAGCATCTCCAGTCTTCACCTGGATGAAGAGGATTGGGAGGACAGAGTGGGGGGAGTTAGAAAGGTGCAGCTTGGTCCACTGGTGCATGCTTGCTTGTCGAGCATTTTGAGCACATTTGGGTTGTTCAGTCATTTGCTGGGCACACTGATACTTTTGAGGACAGGAAAATAAAAAAGGCTTGGTTTTCAGTGAAAGAAATCTTGGCGTTTTTTTGTCCAGTGTATGTAACAGTGCTTCAGACGGGTGGTTCTGAGCCAGGTGTGCCTAACTGAAATGAGAAACTGCAGCTTTGTTGGGAACCTGTGGGCTCCTGAAACCTCTAAGTTTAAAACAAGGAGATTCAGTGTGTTAGGATGTTAGTAGCTCACTACTAACCTCTTAGCCCACATAGCTGCTCTTACTGTGTGCAAGAGTGATGTTGTAGAGGCAGCTGAAATGATGCGTAGGATAAGTTAATTTGCACAAAAACAATGGTCTTGAGTGCATTGAACGTTAACATAAGAAATTGTTGCAGAGCAACTCTAAAAAGTGACAACTAATGTCTACACTCAGAGACAAGCTATCGTGAAACAGTACAGTTCTCAGCTAGATAAGAACATCTTTTCTGTCACGTTTATCTTGATTGTATCCCAAAAGGATATTTCTTCCTCTCTTTTATAAAGAATTGTCTCTAATTTATGTGCATTTTTTTGCTTCTCTTGGAGGACTGAAAATATTTCCCAAATTTTGCAATCGAGAAACTTGGTACTAAAAACTTGCTGTGGTAGTTTTAGTCCTCTTGAAAGTCCGTGTTCTGTATCATTTGGTACTTACGTCCTTTTGGATTGCAGTTTCCATCCCTCTGGGAACCTGCCTCAGGCAGTTCCTATAAGGATACCTGAAGGGTTACTTGATTCGAATGTCTTGGTTTAGATTCCTGAAGGGCCATGAGCGTTTCTTCTTCTCAAGTCAAAAGCTGGTTTTGATAGCCAAACACGTATTTATTGTGCTTAATTTTCCTGAGCTACTCCAGCGCCTATCATTTATCTTTGTATTTCTTCATTAGGTGAGTGCCAGTCCTTCTAGCGCCGGAGCTGGAGCGGGCTGCATTGCACAAGGATCACTGCAGAGCTGATTAGCTCCACAGGGGTTGCTGCACTTCTGAAACCTTTGTGGGCTCTGAAGTTTGGCGGCTGTTTGGGTCCCTGTAGAGCCCGGAGGTTCTTAGGAGCTGAAACGAGCATAATTGCAAAGTTGGAGCATTCACTGTGAAGGGCCTCACCAAATAATTGGCTGTCCCAATTAAGCAGCTGTTCTTCCCACTGAATAATGTTCAGGAAGGTAAATGATTGCCTGCCCTGTAAGATGTCCCAATTAACTGCCTTAAAATCAGCTAAGTGTCGCATGGGGTATCCCAGTTCAATGAATGAAACAGTTGCATGTGTCTCAATGGGGGCTGGTGTTTTAATGACACTCCTAGCAGGAGCCTGGTTTTGTGTGGGATAGTAGGGCTAAAAGGATCTGCACCAGCGTTGGGGAGCAGTAAGGATCAGAAAGTTGCAAAGCTGATGGGTGCTGGCGATGAATTTCTCTCCCTCTGTGCGTACTGTTGGAAATCACTGCTAAATTACAGCATTTAATCCTGGCATTTGTACTCTGCAAGCTTTTTTTCTATGTATGTGGGATATTCTGCCGTCAGCATGCCTACACTTTATGAGCCTTTTAGAAAAGAAGCTCTGCTACTTACAATATTTGTTCATCACACAGAATGGAACCAAAAAATGTTGCTTCCTCCTATTTTTTTTTTTAATCTGTGGCTAAACCTCTTAATTTGGGGCAAATCAAAACTGTGAAGTTAGAGCTGTAGAAGTGATTTCTGATGCCTTTTTAAAAGGGGAGTTTTATTGCCTGGGTTCACCTTACCTACCCAAGATGCAAAAATTTCAAAATGTTGAATCTAAAGATGCATAGAAAAAAGATTGAAGGGAGCAAAACATCAAAGTTCTTCCTCTATTTGTTCATATTTTTTTATAGATGGTATAACCTTATAATATAAACCAACATTCTGGGCTATAGTCAAGCAAAATACCAGCTGAGTACTGCAGTCCAGGAACCTTCCTCTTTTCTATATCTCTATATTGATGTGCCTTAATTCCTTAAAGTGTGGGGGTGAGGGGGATTGGGGGGGGTGAGGCCATATAATTTTCTGACATGAGTCCCTAATATTGAAATTACAAGCATAGAAAAATAGAAATACAGTTTGTTGTTGTTTTTCTGGTAGATTTTTATAGCAGCTTGCAACCATTCCCAAAGTTGTACTAAAGTCTGACAATCGTGGCATTTAACAGCATGGAGAAAATAAAACGAGTGAAGAATAATTAAGCAACTTAAAACATTGATTTTATTTGATTTATTTTCAAAATACAGTGGTTAATTATCTAAATAGGAGAAAGAAGATTACATTAACAGGATCCATTTCAATCAGCTGTGTTATTATTTCTTATTAAGGTGAAGACAGATTTGGCTCTCTCTGGGTTGATTTGATACTAAATTAAAGGTCTTCCTGGTAAGTCTGGTACTGTTAGGTTTGACAGTATGCCACGCGTGTTTAACATTCCCTAGGCAGAGGGTACATTTGTTCACTTTTGAGGTTTTTACATTTGATCGCGTTGCTGCACTACGGCTTGGCTGTGCTAGCGCTAAATGCCTTGCAGTGACGAGTTTGGATGAAGTAGCTGGTATGTAAAGCACAGCAGTGAGGTCTGGCCTTGCCGGTCCCCATTGCCGACCGCGGTGGGGGGTGACCTTCAGTAAGGAGGAGGTTCCAAGCAGCTGGGAAAGCTCCAGAGCTCTAGTACCAGCCTATCCTGGTTAGGACTGCGTGGAATAACAGTGCTATCAGCCAACGTTCAGAAGCGTGAGGAGGCGGTGCTGTTTCTGGCCCCCACGGGCTCGCTGAAGGCAGTTGCAGCATGTCTGTATATTGCCTTCTGGACCTGATGCATTTGGGGTTGCCCAGCGTGGAGCCTGGTTCTGTGCCTGTACCACTGTACCGTAAACATGCTACATACCTCTCTTGTTTTTTTCCTTAGAGTTCAAACATTAGAATAGATTTTAATTTTATTTTTTTTTCTCCTCTTCTGGGCTAGAATTAAAACCTTAGTTCCTGGATTTAAGCTTTATAGCAAGGTATAACTAAATGAGAAGAGAGGCAAATGGAACAGTAGTCTTCTGGTGGTACCTGAATACCATCATTTAGCACAAGACATTACCACTTAACATTTTGCTCTGTCCCGTGAGCTTTGGTGGTAGCCTTTTATTTATCTTTTTTTCATGGCAATAATTAAAAGTGTTTGAAGAGAGGAGCGAGAATGACCCTTACCTTGTCTGTATGGCTGGTTTATCGTTGTTCAAGAAGTCTGTGTGTTGTAATGACTTCTTTTCTGTGTGGATTGCTTACCAAGCACTATATAATTGGACAAAAATCTGTAAGCCTTCCAGAAAGGAGGAACCAGCACACATATGTGAACAGTATGATATCACCCAGAAGAGTGATCTGAGATCTTTGTGGAAAAATACCTAGAAAGTCCTCTGCAGTAATGGCAATTTGCAGTCGTGTCTGTCTGTCTGTGTTGCGTTCCCCCACCTCCAATTTCCCTAGGATGTCAGCCAGATCTCCCTTGTCTCTCTGCAGCTGCAGTTAACTTAAGGCATGGTTAAACCAGGGGCATTTCTTCCAGCTGTTTTACGCCATTCTTCCCATCCCCTCAATCTCCAGTACCAATCTCAGTACTGGCTCAGCTCTTGGAGGGAAGGGCCCAAGTGCACTGAGTAAGGAAGTGACTGTTGCTGGTGTTTGTGCTGGTTGAGGCAGCTATAAAAACCTACACCCTGCACGCAAGTGGAAGTGTTCATGGAACTGTGTGCTGGAATGCATTTAGACTGAAGACCGATTTGTGGCCCAGACCTGTTCCTTGAATCCAGTTTCCTCTGTGGATATTTAAGCCCTGTACTGGGAGCAAAGATGATTTGCAAAAGCTCCTTAAAAGTAGTTGAAGGTGTTGGTGAAGGAAATGGTCATCAAGCTATAACCTGCTTTGCTTTTACAGCAGTGAAAACCTGGCTTTCCAAGTGAGGCATGGCCCTTGATGCCATCATATGGAGCATGGATTGTTTCAAAACTTTTTTAATAGAGACTTTAAACCCCATAGGCTTTCAAGCAAAGTGGAGGAAAACAAACAGGTCATAACAGAGGAAAAAAAAAAAACAAACCCACAACTATTGGACAGATCAAGCAGAGGTCACTGGAGCTGTTTGGAAATGTTACTGAATCTTAAAAGCCAGTTTTGTGTGCACAGGTACTACTCCGACAAATTAAATAGGGCTGGTTTTGTGAAGTCTGTGAAGGCTTTTCTTTGTTACCAAACTACTCTTACCTGTTGTTGCTCAAGTAATTGCAGTGTGCATGAGAAGTGAGAGGGAGATGGGGAAGAAGATGAGACTGTACAGCAACTAATGAGCGGTTTTAGCCTGAAAAATCGGTCTAGCAGAGTGGCGAGAGCCTTGGAACCTATTAACCTTGATGAAGTATTTGGAAGTCTAGGACTCAACATCTGTGGCAAAGAAGAGTCTTTTAAAGAAGTTTAAAAGAAATGTCTCTTTCTTTCTCTCTCCTTTCTCACATGTGCTGGCTGGTAAAATGCTGCCTGACTTTTTTTAACTTTAATTTTTTCAAGTATATAGCTTTCTTATTGTATAGCATGACCAGGTAACTAGCTACTGTGCTACCTATCTGAAAAGCATTTGTTTGGTTTTGGTGGTGGTGGTGGTGTTTTTAACTTCTCCCTTCTGGAAAAACAGTTTCTTTGTAGCACTTATGTCTACAGAAATCTCACATGCTCTCTTCAGCAATTTGTGCTCTGTGTTTAAGACAGGCACGTTGCTTCATGAAGAATGACTCGCTGGAGATCGAATAGGGCAATATTTGTGTTAATCAGCTACATTTCTGTCCACAGATAGAGCTGTGCATTAAAACAAACACGCTGTAGACATGAATTAAGGGGGAAAATATGACATGGAATTTCCTGACTTTTTAAAATAATAAAAAAAATAAATAAATCTTTGCCAAGAATAACTTCATCTGCAAATGTTTCTTAAATGTGTTACACATTTGGTTTTCTTTAAAGAATGGGTGGCCAGGACTCTTCACATGTGGGCACCATATATAATGACATGTTGTAGTTGTCTGATGATCTGCGTTAGTTTAAAGGTTTCAGATCTTTCCTAATCTGGGTTGTTTTGACTGAGCCAGGTTAGGGAGCACAGAGTCAAGCAGGTATTCTGGCAGATGTCATGAGGTTATGAGAAGCAATTTAGGACAGTAGTCTTCTTGTCTGTCCCAGCTGCAACAACAAAACAGAGCAAGCACTATGAACACACTTTGTCTTGTCTGTTTATATTACATTTTATTCCTGTTTAGTTATGCATTCTGTTAACAACCCACAGAAGTAAATCCATTTTCTACCACCTGCAGAAAAAGGACAAATACTCCTCCCCCCTACTAGTCTCCAGCTGTAATAAAGTGCTTTCCCTTGCTTCACCTCAGGTCTTAAATGCAACTGGGTAACTTCCCCCCCGACATGCTAAATAATTCTTAAACATGTGCCAGTATATGCTAACATGTTTTAAACAACAAACTGTGCTTTCAAACATGTTGACTTAGCTGTCCATCTCTAAATTTCTCTGAAAAGAAGGACATGAATTGGTCTTCCATCAGATCTATCTTACTGCAGCTACTGTGTCTACTCTAAGTCCACAGACCTTCTTTTTCCATGTCCCCCATCAATGCTTTGACCTGTGTTAAAGAGGCTGTTTGACTTAATGATAGTCTGTGATACGTCTTTGTTGTTTAATCTTGAACTCTGAGATTGTCACGATCCATTGGGTATCCCCAACTTTCTCACGTGACTCAAAGAATCGTATGGAAGTATAATGTGAAGTATACTATACTGGAAGTACAGTACCGTAGGTTTGTCTTAACTTGGTTTTCTTCAGCTTTTGGTAAAGTAACTTTGTTGTGTTGTGTTTCACGAGATGCATACACCTTACCCAATAGAACAGAGCTCCACGGACGCTGTCCCTGCAGAATAGGGAGCACCTTGCCCTTTATTGAAAGTTGTAGCCAGTGTTCCAGCTGTAGATTTAAACACAATTGCTTTCTTTTTGTCTTTTCCCTTTTAAAATAATTATAGGTTCATGTATTGGACAGACTGGGGAGAAGTGCCAAAGATAGAACGTGCTGGGATGGATGGTTCAAGCCGCTCCATTATAGTTAACACGGACATATATTGGCCAAATGGACTGACGCTGGATTATGAGGAACAGAAACTTTATTGGGCAGATGCTAAGCTGAATTTCATCCACAAATCAAATCTGGATGGAAGTCATAGGTAAGAAGTTTTTGTTTGATGTATGTAATCTGGTGCTTTTCTTAGATGTTGCTTAAGCAACATCATAAGCTGTGTTGCAGGGAATTGTCATGTTAGCACTCACAAAATTTTAAGCTAACTGGTGCTATCAGCAACTTTTATTCTTC
This sequence comes from Megaceryle maxima, assembly GCA_024605025.1. Classification (NCBI taxonomy): domain Eukaryota; kingdom Metazoa; phylum Chordata; class Aves; order Coraciiformes; family Cerylidae; genus Megaceryle; species Megaceryle maxima. Next base: position 10,031 of record JANHGN010022519.1, on the reverse strand, counting down.
CTTTTCCACCACTGCAACGTTGAATGTGTGTGCCCCTTTGGGATATCCCGTAACTCTCACTACGTCCTTTCTCAGAACAAGTCCCATAAAGAAATCCTTGAATCCTACTCTTAATTGTGTAATTGCAAAATTGTCCCTTTTCAATAGGTCTTTGGTGCTTTGGTGCTGTGGTATTCAGAAATGCAGAAAATTTGAAAAAATGGATCATCATATGTTAGTATTTCAGCTTCATTAATGCTACGGATTGGGAAATTAGGGGAAAAACAATCTTTATAGATAACTGTACTAAAATTATTGTTTTCTTCTTACAGTTTTATAGCAGTGATGTCATTTTTTTTGATCCAGTCACAGCTACCTCATAATTAAGAGTATAAATGGTACTCTGTACATACTCATTTATCCCTAACTTAGATGATGACATTCTGCATTAAATAAATAGCTTTGACCAGTACTGTTTGCACACCCAAATGAATCACAGCTTGTGCCCACCTTATCATATAGAGATACAGGTTTTTGACAAGACGGGTGTCTTGTGCAGGCTGGTGAGTAGGAACACAGGCAGCACACATGAACTGTATTCACTGTCTTCCTGTGGTGCTTAGGTTGGACTCTGCAGTTTCCTGTAATGCTGGTTTGAAAGGTTATGTCATTTTCTTTAATTCTGCCTGTTAGGAGACTGAAAGTCCATGTGGTAGGTATCTAATTGTTCATTAAAAAATGAAAGGAGTTGGATGCAGTTTTAAACTTGTGTCTTTGGATATAAATATTCTAATTAGCTTTGTTAGTTGAAAATGTGGAGATATGGATATCTATCTCAAAATAGTTCTTCCTTTGCTCTTTCACAAGAAAGAATACTTAAGAGTACCAAAAAAAAAAAAAGAGAAACACTTCATAGCGCTACTTTCTTTAAAAAAGGAAGACTGTGACATAAATTTTCAAGGAATGGAGAGAAAGTGATATGGATTATGATGTACAATAATAACTGAAGAATTTTTTTTATTGATGTTGGTTAAGTGAAATACCCTAAAGTCTATTTCTCTGTTAAAAATTACTTGTAATGCATGCTCAGAATAGAAAGCTCATGAAACCAGATGTGCTTTAAAAAGAGTCATCTTGACACATGGGGCTCGGTGTGACAGCCTTGCCACCTGAAAAGTTGCAGTCTGCATGTGGATTTGTCACACAAATAAGAAATGTTCACAGTTGCTGGAGGAGTAACAGAAAAGAGCAAAACCTGAACAACCCCACCCTCCAAACAATGCCAGTGAGAAGAAAGTGCCACTCCAAAATGACTACTGGTGTCATCACACCTAAAGCACACTTGAGTGGCTTTGTCCAGTAGGATAATTTGGTGGTTTGTTTTATTCTTGAGTCATCCCTTTTTGTACTATTGCTGTGAGAGGGAAAGGACCACCTTAGTGTGACAACATGCTACAGTCTGCCTGGTGTCCTTCTAGGAAGCGAGTGTATATTGGGCACTGCACTAGATGGTACCACCTTCCATACCACCCCCTGGAAAATGATGCCGGATGTAGAGGTGGGGTTTGAAATGTTAATTGCTTGAAGAGCATCCAGCAATAAAAAATGGACACCACCGCAATCCAGTTCTATATTTATGGTTTTCCCATAGAGCACAAACCTCCCTGTCTTATCTGGTGTCTCCAGTCCTTCTGGCTACAAAGCTGCTTTGGTGTTTCCTGGTGGCACTGCTGTGTTTTCAATCTTCTTTTGCAACAAACTTCTTTGCAGTTTTTCCCTTACTGGTGCTCTGTTGTGCTCTAGTGTAAATATACTTGGGTTCGGTATTTTGTTTTCATTTAAATGATGTTTATTCCCTTGTCTGCCTTTGGCAAACCTGGAAGCAATTCATTCTAGAGATGAGGTTGTGGTGGTGCTGATCTTGATGTGAGGGCTGACCAACTTTGTCTGCAGAGAGCTGCATCTAACAGCTGCCTCATGACATAGAAGTTGAAGTCACCTGGGTCCCAGCAGCTACTTCATTCCAGAGTAAATTCTCTGGAATTAGTGAAACCCTTATTGAGGCCCTGTATAGACAAGTAATTTAGATTTTTAGATTTGCTAAATTCTTTCTTACATATTTGTTAAAAAACACCAAATCAATTCTAATACTTTAAAGTTGTTGGGTTTATTTTATTTTTTTAACTGATACTGAAATGTATCAGAAATATTACATGGCAGCATGCTAACATGTTGTCATTTGAGGGGGAGAAAGGGAATATAGAGGAAAGCACATATGACTTCCCTGAAGCACTCAGAAGTGTATACCACGTCTAACAGCACCTGGTTTTCCCTAGGCATGTGAGAAAGTTCTAAAAATTCAGAAAACAGTCAACATCTCTATTCACACATTTTACTTCTGGTGTGGTGTGGTTTGGTTTGGTTTTGTTTGTTTTGTTTGGGGGTTTTTGTGTGTGTGTGTGTTTTTTTATATTGTTTGCAATTACATCATTGCGAGGGGGGAAAAGGAAAGAATTGCAGAATTTAAGGTGTTCTACATTGGTGTTTATGTATTTTTTCTTTTTTTTCTCTGCTGTCACCTCTTACCCTCTGCCTGTCTTAAGACAAAAGATCTCCCGGGGCTAAAGTGATTTTTTTTTTTTTTTCTTTTGTTGTTAAATATCAGTTATTTTGCAAAATCACCTTCCTCACTATGGTATTTTACATCAGTAATTCTCTATTTCAGCTCTTAATTATTTTATTAATATTTTTCAATAACTAAATTTCTAATACTAGAAAAGAAAAAATCTTTCTAACTTTGCAGACAAAACAAAAACCCTTGAGATCTTCCTCTTAAGTAAAACAAGACAACCAAATAACCCCAAACCAGAAACCAAACCCACAAAACCTTCTTCAGTCTTTTCTCCTAGTCATCGCCACCTCAAAAAGCAAAGACTAATCAGCTTTTTCTGTTAACAGTAGTACTACTAACATCTGGGTTTAGAACGATTTCTGCTTGTCTCTCTACCCCCACAGCAGTCCCTCCGGCTTCTCTCTATGTTCCCGTGCCCTGTGCAGACGTGTGTGCCTGCTCACACCTCCTGCTTTATTCTTCCTCCTTTGGCATCCCTCAAATGCACCCACAGCTCCTTATATTCCTTCACCCAGCATTACCCCCTCCTGTCCCTGTCCCCCCTGCACTCTTGCTGGGTCTGGCAGCTCAACAGAGCATTCTGGGGCAGCTTATTTCAGCTGCTCCTCTTGTCAGATGGGTCAAATACAGGGGGTTTAGAGTCAGTCTTGTCTTTACAGCCAACCATTTGTTAAGGAAAACCTATAAAAAGTAAAAATAAAACGATCTTCCCTGAATGGTTGGTGGAAAGATGCCAAATGCATTGGGGTGTGGTCAGAGGAGGGGGATGCTGTACAGACACAGCTATAGCGATCAAATAGCCTTGTTTCTGTGTGATTAAGCCAGCTTATTTTCCCCGTCACCTTTTAAAATCCTCTTTTACCATGGCCACCTTTTTAGAGTCCCTTTTTGTAAGAGCTAAGAGTGGAAGACCTCTAGATCATTATCATTGAGGGCATAATCTTAAACCAGACCTTTTGGCTTATTTAAAAACTGCTAGTCTTGGTGGTTTCTTCTCAATATTTAGACCATTCTTCTAACTTTGGAAAGTAAGTTCCATTTTTTTGTTATTATCTAAATTTCTCTTGATTAAAACAGATTTGTTTGTTTTGTTTTATTGTTGTACAACGTTGCTGGTTTTTCTGCTGCTTTGCTGACTGTCAATATGTGTGGGAGAGTACTTATTCTTCAGGAAGCTGGAATTATTGAAGAAATGAAGAGGATAATTGAGTTTTTGAAAGACATATAGCTTCATTAAAATACAGTGTTCTAGATCTGATTAGTTTTGGTAGCTTTCAGCAAAGAAAGCCGATGAATTAAGATTTGATCTGTTGCAAATATTTTAGTGTTGCGTAACGTGAGGTGGGAAAGAGTCTATAGCAGATAAACGTGATTGTAAAAGCTTCGTGTAAAACAGGATAACATGAGCTTTAATTGCTTTGGGGGAAGTGAGAAATAGTTAGCAGGAACTATCATCTTTATATCAAAAAAGAATGTCAGACAGTTCAAAGAAAACTGCTTTTGTGGTTTGGATGGTGAGAGAATATAATGCAAATAGGAAAATATTTTAATTAGTGTCACTGACTGTGTTAAAATATTGAGATTCAGACCCCAGTGGTCTAAAATCTGAAATGAGTGGGCAGGATAAATTCTTGGCATGAATCTAAATCTGTAAGAAATCTATAACTATTTTTTGTCTTTTATTCCTTAGTCTATCATGTCTCTATACCTGGAAATTAAAATTTTGAGATTTATGTCAAAGAAGGACATTGGTATGCGTTGGATGCTTCACTTGCTTGCAGGGGTCTGGAGAGCGGAAGAGTACAGTAGGCAGGGGGAGAAACAAAGAAAGGCTTGAATTTTTTTTTTTTTTTTTTTTTTTTTTTGTCCCCTCTTTGGACAGGACCTGGATGAGCTCCCTTTGGAGCCAGTGAGCCTCTGCATCATGACTAGTAAGCAGCATGACAGTGCTGGCTATAGCACTCAGTAAATACATGGTGGAGTCATACATTCATGAGAGAACCTCCACAGCAAATTTTACAGGGATGATGTATCTCATCGTTCATTACCTGCTAGCCCTGGGACTTATTAGCCCCAGCTACTCTGGTGATGGGCTCATTAGAATAAAGAGGAAGAGCACAGAAGTTGATGACTAATGCCCTTCATTTGCCAGCAAGAGGAAGGAGCGAACAGTTTTTCATGTCAGAATGTAATAATTAAAAAATTAAATTGGTGCATAGAAGAGACGGTTTTGTTTTTTGCAAACCCCCCCTTATCAGAGCGAACAGTTGCTTTTTGTGGGACTAATTAAACAAAACTGAATTGCAGACAGCTCTCCTGTGAGTACAGTACCCGAGATAGGTTGGCCTGCTAAGGCAGCTCTTGAATTAATTTTCTCTTCCTTTACCCTGCAGCAGCAGTTCTAATTAATAAGTTAACACATTACTGGCTGAAGGGAAATGCACTTACAAGGTCCCCCAGGAAGTGTTTCTGCTAATGAGATGGGTTTTGAGGCCACTGTAAGAAAACATACTTTCAGCAACTGTCAGAAAGCTGGGAAGCTCTTGCAAGGAGGTGAATGTCTGAAGTTTGCACTCAAGCATTGATTTTTCTAGTTGCTGTTTTCAAACATTGGCTCATGTCTGTCTGCCAGATGATTAGTTGCAGATTTGATGAAATACTAAGAATACTGTGTCCCTGCATTTAGAAGAGTTTCTGTTTTCATTACTTAACATCTAATGTGTACGATACATGACATTATATGCGAGGTATAAAATAGTGCCTTTCTGTATGTTTCTGTGAGATACAAAAAGCTTCATACCCTCAAGCAGTGAAGAGGAACTGGTCTACGGTGAAAAGCCTACTTCAGTACCTCACCAACACATCATAGACCAGTGCAGAAGACGACTAGTGCCCTAATTAAAGACACTAGAGAAGGCTGCATAAGCAGAATTAGATTAGATTACTTGGACACAGAGCTAGGGTGAATTTCTTGGCTCTTCCCCAAGATGCTTCTGAAACAAAATGCTGGAAAGGTGGAGCTTCAAAATATCTGTGGTTTACTGTGTGTGACACACACTGTGTATGTATCTAGAGTGACTGGGTCGCAGGTCTCTGCATATTTGTAGCCTTTAAGTAAAAACACTTAGTATGGTGTGATTAGTCGGAGTGCTTAATGGAGCAGCTCATCAGTACTGCTTCCTGAGAATACAAATGCAGAATTAGTTCAGGATCACAGCCCTGCTGACAGTAAGGGAAGAGCAGCTTCAGGTTGCTAAGCACATAGACCACTCTACAGTCAGTGGATGTACCAGTGCACCTTGGCCTAAACCCCATAGTGTCTTCCTTCTGGCTTCCCAGTCTCCTCCCCTCTTGCCAGAGGCCTGTCATCTATACTTTGCGTCAGCCTGATGTTTGCCTGAAAAGTGACTCAGAGAATGATTTCACTTTTCAACAACGGTTTTACTTCTGATTTGACTTTTTTCAGACTTTCATTGAAGGTGGGATTTAAAATGTCATTGCTAGACCAGTTACTTGTTACATATCCTTTCTGGAAACACGTGGCACCTGTGGCTTAAGGAAGTGACAAAAGAGAGAATATTTTGGTTATAAAAGGCAATATTATATCCCCCAAGTTCTGTTCCCTGCTTACTTTCTCAGGTAATTAGAAGCAGACTGGTATTCTGATAGGAATATTTGAACAAGCATTCATGGTAAAAATCCAGCTTAGTTTTCCAAGTTTGCTTTGCAAATGTTTTTGTTAGGTTGGTAGGAGAGAAAACCTTGTAAGCTTCTAAGGGAACTGGAGCTGCCTGCCCTCCTTGTGGCATCTTTGATGTGGTGTTACATGGTTGTCTGTTGGTCTTTCATCCTGCTTCATCAGATGGCATGTGGGATTCATTCTGTAAGTGCTTCAGCCACTTGCTGATCTTTCCTGTTGTCACAAGTTGAAACTGTGTAATCTTGCGATTTGCTGAAAGCTCAGGCATCAAGTAATCTGTAGATGGAGAGAAACATTTTGTGTAAAATATTGTCATTTGCTTCATGCAAGCCTGTTTGTTATGTGCTTTCTTGAATGTGATGAACACTAAAAGCAAGGTTCAGAAGATAGGTCTTTCCATTTTTAATCCTTCATGAAGAAGGAAGATGTGACGGTAATTGCAACATCATAACTTTCTGTTTTGTGGATTTTTTTTTTACACCAAGAGTTAAAAAAACCCAAACCAACCAACAAAAAAACCCAACCCAAACCAAAAAGCCTGGTAAGAATGTAGCCCCCAGGTATTTTTAACTGAAAATTGATCTGATATAGCATAAGAAGGAAAATAAATCAAAATTCATGAAACACAGATATGCGCATCCCTTAAAGACTTTTTTCACCAATATATAGGCTTATCAGAAAGCTTTTACCTCTCGTTGATGTGAACTTTCAGCTCTTAATACAGTATTGTCATTGGATGACAGTGTATATGAAATCTGTGATCAAGCAAACATCTGACATTTCTGTGCTTCCTGAACAACCCATTTGGCCCAGTGATTGAGTCAGGCTGTGGATGTACATCTCACTGCAGAACTTGGCCCACTGGTGGAAGAGGTTACTGTCATGATCCTGCCCAAAGCACGTGCTCAGTGAGGTCTCTTCGTCCAGGCATTGCTGTACCCTCAGGCTGGATAAGTGAATCACCCATGTGCCCAGTGGCTGGTTAGTCTAATTCTTCATTGTCATCACGTCTCTTACCCACCCTTCTTATTTTGGGTGAGTGAGGTTTAGAGGTGTAAGAGACAGCTTTAATACAGTTTTATCTCTTATATTCACTCTTTAGCATTGAGAATATAGTATTAAGATGAATTATCTTCATTTTTTTCTGAGTCTTCACAGTTGTGTTTCAAAAGGGATTGCAAAGACTGGTACAATAGTAGATTTTTCTTTTTTCTTGATTTTCTTTTTTTTTTTTTTTTCCCCAACTGTGATTGCATGGGAGTTGGTATTAGGTAAAGCATCCTCCCAAGAGACATGGAGAAATGGACTGAAACTTAAACATGACAATTCTTGCAGCCTGCTCTGAAGATGGAGTGAAGGCACCCTCAGAGGTCACTTGAAAGGAGTTTTGCTACTGTGAAGCTAGAATCTTAATGCTTTAGGCCAGGATGTCTAAAGCACAGTATGTTTTCTCCAGGTGTTCTGACCAGTTTTTGACATGAGGGAACTGTAGTCCAGCCCAGGTAGAAGGAATTTGGTTAGTGTTTGCTTGTTTATTTGTATGGAGAAATGCCATTATGCTTGGATCTGAAACATTATCTGGTAAAATTATGGGGGGTGGGGGGGTCATAATTCTGATTATATTTTCTGTTTCTATTATCTTGATTTTTTTTTTTGTGGCTTTCATTTGGTGGGAAGAATTCTTCAATTTCATACCTATAGTCTAGCTTTGGATTTGAATGCTAGTAGTAGTTGAAAAAAATAAAGGCAGACTGAGGAAATCCTGATTGTGATAAAGGATCTGAAATAAAGTTGATCTGTCTTGGTCATTGTACTGTTAATTTTTATTTCAAGTAACTTTAGTCTGTTCTGAAATGAGCATTATCCTGAGGCAGGAGGTTTTGTGTCATTGTTAGTATAAAATGGATAGATTTGTCTATGAATTTTTATGTATGTATTCCATTTCAGACTTCAATAACTCCTTTTCTAGTGCTTGCTCTAACATGTTTATTGTTTGTTTCCTTTTCCCTTATCTTCCCAAAGTATTTTGTAGGCCTTTTTAACAGAATAAGAATGGAACAAAGGTGAATGCATTTAAATTGGATCTACATTTTCTTCAGGCAGTACAAAACTCTTTGCTATAATAATTTATTGTGATTGCACCTCCGCAGTTGAGTTTCTGTGATGACTGATTTGGAATTGATACTCCACCATGATTCTATAAATAGTTGTGTTTAGGAAATCATGCTACACAGCACAGATGGAATGTAATGTCTGTGGAAGCAGCTTGTTTTCCCTCTCTTTTTCTTTTCCCACCTTCCTTCTCTGCTGTCCTCTTTTGCATTTCCTTCCCAGACAACTAAACAGAATAGAGGTAGAGACATTTTATATGCCAACTGTCATCAAGGTTTTTAAGGCAAATTTGTGTGATTATATACCCAGCGCAGGGAATATTATTTAAAGTTAGTGTGTGCTTGGTGTCATCTAATATGTAGCAAATTTGCATGTTGCTGAAGCCCTAGAGATGTCTCCTGAACGAATAATGTTACTCCTCCTTCTCATCTCTCACTTTCTTATCATCTCTGGTGTCTCTCTTTAACGAGACTAATGATACAAGTACAGCAGTTTGAAGGAACTGAAGAACTCAGAGAAAGATAATAGGATGGTAGTACTTTTTGCTGTCGTATCGCTTGTTCCAATCAAGCCTGGGCTGATAACATAGAGGCTGAAGGTAGTTGCCATCAAGGAGCTGTCAGGTCGCGTCAGTCCAATTACACCTGAAGCACCATCTTTGGTAGCCAGGGCGGTGGCTTTACTAGCGAGGCCAGAAACACGGAGACCTGGCTGCTTCCTGACCCTGCACGAGTGCTGCTGAAATGCACCGTAGGTGGGAAGAGCTGCTGCTCCTGTCAACTGTGCAAAGCAGTTGAGTACTTAGAAAATACACTCTGGTGACATTCTGGTCTCTGTCATTCACCTAAGTGTATTTAATAATGGGTCGTGGCAGAAGTTGGGACCCCTCTTCTTGCCTGCCAAAGCCAGGGCTCTGCAGTTCCTAATGCTGGTCACACTAAAGCGGAGCTGTCTCATGGCAGCCAGCAGAAGGATGTTTCTTGCTGCTTCTCTTCCTTTTCCTGTTTTTTTGGCACCTTGGCTCTCCAGCCCTCACCCACCCCTCTCCATGAGGCTATGGAGGCTTCTTTAGAGCATCTCAGCCACTGCTTCTGTGCTGACACACGTGCAGCTGCTCTGCAGCAAGGCCCAGTATGTTAGAGGGGAGAAAAAAGCCCTGCTGGTTTGGCCAGTTGGAAGTGAGCTAACACCTTGTAATGGCTTGCTGGAAAATAAGGGGTATGGAGTACATGTTACTGGTTGTACTTGTCTTACCAAGATGCCAGAAATAATGCAACTTGTATTTGTGCCCAAACACCTTATATCTGCTGAGAAAAAATGATACAGATTTAAGAATAATGGCTCCAAGGCTGTGACTGATGGTAGAGTCACAGGAAGTGCTTCTGAATCTCTCCAGATAAGGGCTGGTTTAATCGAGGGTCACAGTTCACTTTAAGTGTTGCCATGCGAACAGAGGGCTGGCTGAAGGTTTGGCCGTGTCTAACAGTGTCTGTTTTACTCAGAGGTTTTTCCCACTGGCAATGGTGGGTGCTAATGGCATTTTAAAATCCTCTTTATTTTAATTATATTTATTACTATTATTTATTTATATATTTTGAAGCAAATTGC
>JANHGN010022518.1:11335-37025 GCA_024605025.1 Megaceryle maxima | reverse complement strand
GAATGTAACAATAATAACTAGAGCTGGATAAAATTTACAGATGCAAAACTTTTCTATTTTAAAAAATGTTTCTAATTGGAATAGAAATTTTCTCCAATCAGGATGAGGTAAATTTTACTAAATTACCCACTGGAAAGATTCTCATTTCAAAATTTTCTAAATGGAGAGTTATATCTGTTATTCCAGAATGACTATTCATCTCAAACTTCTAAGGAACAATAGTAAGAAATATGTAAATCAAAGGCTTGAGGTTAAACCAAAGCAGATTGAAAGTAGCTGTTTCCACCAATTTGTGATTTGCATCTTTTGTGGCGATTTTGATTTGTTGTCCCAACTTATAGTGGAAAGGGTTTTTCCTTTTTTAATTTAGGAACTGTTCCCAAATTGGGAAAGTTATTTCCCACCTGGTCCTTATAATAGGTTGTTTGAGTGAGTTGTGCTTTCAAACCTACTGTGTCTGACTGCTTTGCCAACAGTTAAATCAGGGTAACCTACCTTAAGTTCTTAAAATGCCTGGTTCTTGTATAAGTGTATCAGAAAACTATCTGAATAAGAATAAACTTATAGACAGTGAATTGCCTCCCACTGGCCAGAGAGGACTGAAGTTCACTTTGCCCCTTGGATTGATTTGGACATTTTCTAAACTGATTGTTAAAGAGAGTGTACCCCTAGCCTAGCCCATCTCTGAAATTTTTGGAGTTCCTTATGGGAACTCCAGAGGGGAACACAGAATATTTTCAAGAAGGACACATGTACAGGGTCACTTCACTGTCAAATTGAAAAGATAAATGGTTGCTGAGCATCTTTAATCAAGGTTATATGATTGAGATGCAATGGGATTCTTATATTACAGTAGCTATTTCTGGTTTTGTGGCTGTAGCTGTGGGTACTGAACAGTTAAAAAATAGAATGTTCTTGTGCCTCCAGCTCTGGGAGATGTCAGTCCAGATACAGTGTCACTTTTTACTTTAGAAGGTCAGGGATGGTTTAGTTGTTGCAGAATTAAGAAAGAAGAGTATTTGGTTAGGGAACTTAGAAAATTAAAGACAAACTCTGGCTTTTTTTGATTGTTGGTGTCTATTTGTGTTTCTCCATGAGAGAGAAAACAAGCCTTGCCAGCTCCTCTTTTTAAGCTAACAAAATCTGTTTCCTGGTGGTTCTATATGAAGTATTTAAGCTTTAGAAAGAAATCTGTAGCTCTCAATTTTTTTTCTTAACATTTGAAAGTCTGTTTAATTTTTGACTCTGTCAAAGACTTTGGGGAAAACCAATAAATTAAAATCTTACTCATCTAAGGAGGTTTCTTTTTTTTTTATGGGTTGTATTTATTCAAACAAATCTGTTCCTCTCTTTGAGGTTGTTGGGTTTTCTTGTCAAAATGCTCAAAGATCTGTTGCTCTCTTTAAGTTCACAAAAAAAAAAAAAAAAAATGTGTAAGAGATTTAAAACTCTGTATGATCGTCTATTAGTACATATATTTTTTCTAAGGTACATGAATCTCATAATTGTAAGTCTAAGGCACACAAATTAATCAAAGTCACTGTAAAAAAGTGCTTAGAAAAATCTCATCTCTGATCATTACACATGTACATTCAGAGTTTGAACAAAATTAATTTTTAAACTACAAATCACTCGGTGTATTTGTGTGATAATAATGCAGTGGATTAAGATTTATATAGAGCTTGCTTCTAAGTGCCATGAAGTGTTTTTTAACAGGATTTTGGACTTCTGTTTAATCAGCAGAAACCTATTAATAATATATATTTCATAAATACATTAAAGCACCTATAAAAAGATTAACTTTACTGGCTATGCATATGATAATTTTTTCAGTCTCAGAATTCGTCTCTGTAAATAATAAAGTATGCAAAGTTAACAGTTGAATTTATCCATAAAATCTTTTACTGGCAGAAGAACCTTGAAGATAATTTGGAAAAAAAGCCAAATACATCCATATAAGTTGCCAAATGCATATACTAATTTCTATTTTAAAATATGCTGAATTGGGTACCTGACTTTCTCATGTGTGTGTGTGAGTTACACCAGGGAAATCTAAACTGAACAACTAAAAAATGTTCTTTCAGAATATGCTTGGCCAGGATTTTCTCACTTACCTAAGGATGTTCATTGGTATTTCAGGTCTCAGAACAAGTTATTTGTCCAGATACCAAAGACTTTGAGTTCCAGACAGTGAACTGAATGAACCTTTTTCCCATATTTTACTGAGATAAATCAAAGACTGGGTCCAGGAGAGGTGAAGACCATAGTGATGACAAGATAGTTCTTTGTCTGTTACCTGGAGAAGAGTTTTCTTGTTATGAGACACAGTGATATCAAATGAAAAGTGGACTTGGGAAGGAGGATTTAAGAAGCCGCATTTAAATGCCAGTCATGCTGAAGGCTGTGAGAGTTTTGACAGTGTAGTATTCTAGAACTTGTATAATAGGAGACCTAATCATAGACTAGGGCCTCATCGCCCTAGATACTTCAAGGCTAGATTTTATTCCTAGTATTGAACTAGCCAGTTGTCAAACATTTTTATAAATAATAAAGGTGTTTGGTTATTCCTTTAGTCTTATTTAAAAGTTATATTTGCTAATAAGGAAGTAATTGTAGCAAAAGGAACAGGATGGAGGAACTTCAAATATATGTAGTCTCCAATAAGCACTTTTTAGGGCTTCCAAATGATTCTTCAGTGTCCTACATTACTGGTGTACTATGAAGTATACAATAAGCTATATTTCTACATCTTATCCTTTTAAAAATCTAGCTAAACTTTTATATTTCTTTTGTTTTTCTTGCCCCAGTTGTGTTCCTGTCTGCCCACTACTGAGTAGGAATTTAGCTTCGTTTGGGCTTCAGTGTAATTTTTATTGAATTCAACCTCTTTGTGGAAGGTGATAACTTTTAATTTGTTCATCCACTGACATGCCAGTGATTTACTGGAAACCACAAAAAGCCCAGAGATTTCCCCTGAATTTACTGAAGATACATTGCTGAGAATCATATCTTATGAAATTAAAATTACTTATGTTACTCACCCTTATAAGCAGTGTTGAGATCCTGCTAGTCTTAAGCTTCATGTTGGTAAGTATTAGTGCTGCAAATCCAATCACCCTTACTCCATTGGAATGGACTTAGTCTCTAGTAATCATATTTTGCAAGGTTTCATAACCAATAAACTTGCTCTAGATTTGCAAAGTTTATTGCTCAGTGTGCCATGTTCTACCAAATTTCAGCTCTTTTATATATTTCTACTGGGAGGAAAAATATTTTTAAAAACTTGCCCTATTTGTCTGTATGCCTATATATTAGACCAGCAGATGTTAGGCAAATATTTTTGTTTGCTCCTGTTTTCTTTATGTTACTGATAAAAGCACAGTCTAAGGGTATTTAAGAGCTTGTCTAGTTCAGTTCCCTGCTGAGGGCTGGATCAGCTTTATCAAATCATTCCTAACAATTGTTTGTACAACCTGTTTATAAGATTCTCCTGCACTGAGGAATTTACAGTCTTTCAAGGGTTTTCTTTCCCAGGGTAATCTATCACAAAGTGTGCAGTGTTGCATTTTGTTGTTGTTGGGGTTTTTTTGTTTGTGTTTGTTTGTTTGTTTGTTTGTTTCGGGGTTTGTGTGTGTGTGTGTGTTTTTCTTTGTGTTTTTTTGTTGTTGTTGCTTTTTTTTTTTTATACATAACCTACTTCTTCCTTACTGTTTTCGAAGTCTATTTATCTTATATTATTACATCTTATACTATTCTCAGTCTACACAAAGAAAAGCTTATTACATTTCTCTTTGTAACAACCTTTTACATGTTTGAAGACTAAGATAACTGATCTTGAGTCAGTGAGGAGAAGAATCAGTCCTTCTCTTTCTCAAAGAGGGCATCAATTTGTTTTAATTTATGGTTTCATTTCAATCTTAGTTTTTCTTGCCACTTTCATTTCTCCCATCATTGAAGCTTCACCACTGACATTTGCCCAAGGTCCTGTAGCCTAGTGTGAACATATTGAACTTTGAAAAAGCTTAAGGAAACACCGGGTTTACTCACCTTTAGGCATATGTCCTTGGGCCTGTCCTGCTCCACAGAAAGGATTTCTGCTTGGTGCATGGTTGCTGCATGCAGATAGCACATACCAGAAGTACAGCTGATATCATCAAAGATGCTGAAATGTGAAGTCTGACTTTTAAATCAATCCTATTTGTGTTGAGTGTGTTCTCTTAGCATTCCAATTTTATCACATCATGAATGCTCCAGCTGGAAGTAATGTCTGACAGTTGATCTGAGGAAATTTTATTTTATTTTTAAACTCAGAACAGAATAATTGTAGTCCTGCTCAGCCAAAGTTCTAATAAAAAAAAAAAAGGATAATATTTATGATGGAGGGCTTTAAGGCTTAAATAGTTCTGAATCTTGAAATTGTATTGCGGTGTTTCCTAGGAATGCTATGATTCTTATAACTCTTACAAGTATTTGCTGCAGTGTCCACCTGTGTTGCATGATCTAACAAACATAAAAGTTGTATTAAAATGCTTTCTAATTGTAATAATTTTAAAGTTGGGGTTTTTTTCAGCAGTCACGCAAATGTTCATCTGTGCAAAGATAGACTCTAGTACATCTATATGCTGGTCTGTGGTTCTGAGTATGGACAAGAGTCATTGGTAAGACCAAAAGAAGATTCTGAAGTTTGTCTTAGAGTCATTTAAAGCACCAAACACTGGTCTTGGACTGAGATTACTGGAATAATGAATCATTTACTATTTTACTATTTGACCGAGACTACTTTAAAAAGAACACTTTGTTCTCAGACATTCAGATTCTCTGAATTTATTGTCATTTAGTACAGCTGGGATAAGGAAAAATGAACCCCTAAATTAAATTACTTAACCATTAATAATCTTTGAGGTAGTATGCAATGTACCGACCTAGTGCAGTGTGATATTGATACCATCTGAAACTACTGTTTTTTATTGCACACACTGAGTCACCAGAATAACTTGACACAAAATGATTTACTTGACATGCCTGTCAGGGTCAGTGTATACAGCGAAATTAGACTGCAGTGAACCACGATTTCTACTTTTTTACTTTAAGGCAACCCCATCTTTTGAAGCTGATCTCAAATGGCAGTGTCTGCACCACATCATAAATGACTTCAAACTCAAGAAATTATCTACTTTTCTTATGCATTTCTCACCTATTTGACTAGAGCTGATGACAATATGTTTCTACCAAGAAAAGATATTTTCACTTATGGTATCTCATTCTTCAGGCCACTGTATTGATTGTTGACATTTAATGGTGAAAATAAAAATGTTACAATGTTGTGGCTAGTTAAATTGCACTAGTGTGAATGCTGCAAATGACAGAATCAGTTCTGATTCAACATTTTCTTGGAAAGACTAGAATTTTTGCACCATAAGTCTGGGATGGTTTCTGAGCTTGGGAACATTCTAGCCTGTGCTTTGTTTTGTAGCTTGGACCACTACCATCTCTGCATCTGAACAAGTGTCCTGTTAGTATACCACAGCCTTGGTTATATCCTCTGCCACTTCTGAAATAAAAAACATGGTCCCATCTTGAAGACTCTTCCTCACTTTATCTTTCCATGCAACATTGTTTGGGTTTTTTAACCAACAGGGACATGTTTATGGAGGGACTAGACTAAAGATTTTTAAAAGCCATAAATTCACAAAGCTAGATGGAAACAAACTTTTCATTGTGATATAAATTGTAAGAAAAACATATGGTTCAAGAAAGTATATTGTTATATATACAGTATATGCAGTATACTGTATACTATCAGAATCCATGCCTTTTACAAAAAATATCTTCAAAATGAACAGTAAAAGAAACCTTAATATTTTTCATTTCTTTCTCCTTATTCTCTATAGTTAAATTTTCAAAATAGTTAAGAAGAAGTCTTATGTATGGCTTAGTGAGGGAGGACTGAAAGACAGAAGTTGCTGTACAGTGCACTGTAACTGCAAGCAGTTCCACCTCTGGCCAATCTTGAAAGGTCCATGAAGATCAGCATATTCTCTTTCCAGCTGTTACATGAAAACTCTGTTGAAAGCCACCAACAGTTCTATATATTAGTGTATTAACTAATTTAGAGACAGTTGGGGAAAATACCTTTTAGTTAAAGAGAGTGCTATTTCTGAAGTTCTTAATTAAGCCTAGATGAACACTCTACTCATAGTAAAACTATCGTTAAGGAATCTCCTTATTTTCTGCTGTGTTAGTCAGTCTCATTTTCTTCTAGTTTTATGTGACCTATACTGCCACTGCCTTCCTCTGCAGTTGTGTGATGCAAGGACATAGACAAGATTTAGTTTCTTTCACATTTGCAATATCTAAGCACATGCTAAGAAATGGTCACTCTGGACAGAGGTTCCTTATACTAACACATCTAGAATGCCTCTAAACTCTCATCTAGAACTCCTTGGAGCATCTCATCTACATATCTCTAACAATAGCTGTAAGGTATCCAAGTGCCAGGCAAACACAGGGGAAATTCCTTTCACAGAAGGAAGAGAATCACATTCTGAAATATCAAAGATGGTTTTGGGGACAATTTATAAGAAAAATAGAAATTTCAACACAATCATTTGCAATTTTGTGTAAAGATTCTGGCTACTGCTCACAGAAACTAAATGAATCTATGAACTTGCAAAGATTTGCTGCTGTATCTAAATGAATGCAATTTCCTTAAAACAGACAAATGATGTGGTAATCAACTTTGGTTAGAAAATTACAATCTTAGTACTCATAGATATTAAAGACACGCCAGAAATTAAATATTTAGAAGTAATAACAGAGTTGAGAGATTAATTATTCTGCATGAATAGAGGTCATCAAACTATAAACAGTCACAGACACGTGTAAAGCAGAGATATGAGAAAAACATGTAGAACAATTAGAGTGAAATAATACACCAAGGAAGGTTTCTTAGGCAACAGTCCTGAAGTTCTCAAAAACAGATTAAAGAAAACACCTAAAATACAACACATCTAAAGACTTTTAATTTCTATTCTGAAATTGAGTTCATTACCACTCTTCTTGTCTGTCCTCTTAATTTAGTCTATTCTGTATACATCCAGGTTTATAAATACCACCTTTAATAACACCATTACTTATTTTGTAATGCATATTGTATGATCGGATATAGACATAGTTACTTTAGAAAATGGAATTGGAATGACTACTGGAAAAAAAATAAGACTATAGGGAGGAAAAGAAAAAAATGTCCATGTTCTACCAATGTTCACCATTTGGTGTTTGAAGGAGGTAACTATATTTTTTGTTCTCTACTATTGCATTTGTAGAATTCCTAAAATTTCAAATACATAAAAAAAGAATAAAGTCCTGCTCGCAGTGACACCTAGGAAAGTAGGTATTTCTACTTTGACAACTGGACCCATAAGTCAGAGAACAGTATTGTAGGTTAAGATATGGCTGACGAGTGGAACACTTGATAAAGCGACAGATTACAATTACGTTTCTCAAGAGGTCTTCACCCATCACCTATGGATGATCTTTAGCCTTCTTAACATTTCAACTATGTGGCTGGAGTTAGGTAAAATAATATATAAACAAAACTACTTCATAAGAGCTGCCCAAATCTCCCACTGCCTTCTGAATTAATGGAATTCATCTACTTCCAGTAGATGAAAGTATCCAGTGATGAGTACCTTGGAAGAGAGCCTCATGTGCCTTACAGAGTCACAGAACTGGTGAGGTTGGAAGGGACCTCATGAGATCATATAGTTCAAGCCCTCTGCTCAAGCAGGGTCAGCTACAGCAGGTTGCCAAGGACATATCTCCATGAGTGGAAACTATCTGCGCAATCTGTTCAACTACCCTCACAGCCAAAATGCTTTTTCTTCTATTCAGATGCGGATGTAAATGTGTTTAAATTTGTGCCCATTGTCTCTTGTCCTGTCACTGGGCATCACTGTGAAGAGTCTGGGTAACTCTACCACCTCCAATGAGGTAACACTAGAGTTATCAACATCTGTAAGATACACCCGTCTTCTCTCTTCAAGGCTAAACAGTCAAGAAGGCTTTCTCAGCCTTTCCTTGTCTGACAGATGCTCCAGTCCCTTAATTATCTTTGTGATTCTTTGCTTGACTAACTTCAGTAAGCCTGTATCTTCCTTGTACTGGGGAGTCCAGAACTGAAGACAACACTCCAGACAGATCCTTTCAATGCTCAGTGGAGTGAAGGATCACCTGCTTTGACTTGTTAGCAACACTCCTAATGCAGCTGGACTGCAAGGATGCATTGCTGGCTCAGGTTCAGCTTGATCTCTTCCAAGACCCCAAGGTCCTTCTCTGCAGAGGTGCTTTCAAGCTGGTTCACTCCCAGAATGTACAGGTGCCTGGGGTTATTCCTCCCCAGGTGGTTCATGCCATACTTAAACTTTGTGAGTACAAGGGAAGGAACAAAGCACACATTCATGATATTTCTAACATTTACAGAATGTTGACCAAGACAAAATGTTTTTCAATACAACAGATCAAATGGAACATTCTTTAAGTGCCATGGAATTTTTGTTGACTTTGACAGATTTTCAAATTTTTGAAAAACTAGATACAAGGGAAGGAGGATTATTCTTTTGCCACTGTATTCTCCCTTTGCAAATTTTCCTGTTGTCTACCACACTTTGAGTCCAAGTACATGTTGAAAGGAGACTGATGTGGACTTCATACATAGCTGCTTTTAGAAATGGAGGAGAAGAATTTACAAGATGGCGATACCTACTACTTCTGAGACAATCCTTGCTGGGAGAAAAAAAAAAGCAGATCCTATTTGCTCATCTGCAAATATTTCTTAGAGTGACTATGAGTATTTTGAAATGTGCCAACCCAACTTTTTTTTGGCTGGCATTGCTGAGGAATTCAACAGCTGCCAAATGAGTGTAGCTCTGTCAGAAAAAGAGAGAATGGCCAGGGCCAGGGTCCTAAACAGAAGTTTGTACCACATATGCACCTCAGAACTTGTTGCAGGGTTGATCTCTTTGGCATTGCATGAAAGAGAGTGAGTATGCAGAGATTAAGCATTTAGCAGTGGGACTGACATCAATGCAGCTACATGGATTCAGTCTGCTGTGAAAGAAAAAAATACACATAGAGGCAGAGTAATTATTGACTTAGCATTTGTATTTGAGAACAAGAAGAACATATTGCACTAGCCTGATTCTATGATGTCCTATTTGTTAGCTGATGATAGGTAGACAGGTTAGATGCGTGATTCACCTCACACCCTGGGAAACAGTGTTCAATGTAAAATTAGTTCTTAATGCTTTCTCACTGTTCTTCGACCTTGAAGAAATACATGTGCTCAGCTCAGTTTGTCAGATCTTATAATGAGCCTGGGATTTATTCATTATTTGTATTTTTCTAAATAATATTAAAAATCCATAATATACTAATAGCATACTGAGTCTTTAGAATATGATACCCTGTAAGAAACCCAGCAGGATGCTTTTGAACATGTATATTATTTAAAAGTAGAGGTTTGTTGTCAAAGTCCTTTTTTGCTAACTTGGCAGCTTTGCTTTATCCTGTAGGGGAAAATTTCTTCCGTTTTACAAGTACACTGACAAAGAAAACACAGACAACATACCCTATGAACCCAGTCACACAGTCTGTCTCATTCAAGTCACAGAGTGCAGCTCCATAAGTATAACTTCTTTAGTGATATTAGCAACACATTGTATAGGAATATGGTCAGGCAAGTGTCTTCTACATGTTATGGTGAGAGTGATTCCATGCATAGGGTCATGGATCTGAACATGCAGGTGGTTTAACATCCAGGCAGACTGAGGAAGAACACTGCAGAAACCACAGAAATCTGAAGCAGTTAGAGATGCTCCAGACCTACGCACTCTGGTGCAAACTGATAACTGAATAGCATACAACACCAGGATTAAAATTGGTCTGAGAAAGAATGGAAGAGTTACAAACTCCAAGAAACACTAAATATAGGAGATTAAATTTAAACTCTAGGTATGGGAGGCCAATGGAAAGAGATTCAGACAGTCCTGTCATTCTCTATTTGCAGAGTGTACCAGCAAAAAATAAGGTAATCTTAGTTTGTAATAGAGTTTAATGAGTTGCATGTTTTTCAGTCAGCCTAGGCAGGGCAGATGACTGGGAAATTATATTGTTATAAAAAACACAGCCTGCACAAAATGAGAATACACAAGAGACATATAGCTCATTATCCTAATTTCCTGAACACATAAAATAAAATGTGTTTGTACAAACACTTTGAAGAAAAAGCTAACTTTGGTAAGATTTTGATTTGTGTCTGGCACTGGAGTGAGAAACTGGCAGATTACTGGGACATTCTGACTTGAATCTTCCTAATAAAAGAGAAAATTTGAATTTTCAATTTTAAATGATGATAACAATGTTATTGATATGAAAAAATACCTAAAGTTATTGATATCTAATGATACCTTTATAACTTTAAAGATATTGGCAAAGTAGATTTATGCATAAATAGGCAACTAGCAAAGGTAGTAATGAAAAGAAAAAAAAATTGATGTACAGCCATAGAAAAACAATTTGTTATTAGGGTAAACATATATTCAACCGTGATTTCATCAGGAGCATGCACTCATTTAGTCTTTCAACAAGGTAAACAAGCATGGGCAGAGAACCACACTAAACCAGTGACCCTGCTCCTAATTACAGAAATGCCTCATTCAGTGAGGTTCAGGCAACTGTTACAAGTAATATATTGATATACTTGTTGGTTGAACAGAGGAATAAGAAAGATGGTCACTGGAGAAAAAGATTACAGACCCTTTAGTTATATATGCAGATTAATTAAATAAGTAAATACTATTTTCTGCTGTTTCAAAACAGAAATTTTGAAGGCTAAAGGATGCTGTATATTTGAAATACTGCTCTTTCCCTTATAGTCTATTCTAACAGCAATACTGACAGATATACAGTTTATTTAACAAGCAAAGCAAACATTTTGATTGTGGGCTTGACTACACAAAGCAGTGATGTTGCCAGTATAAAAAAAATACTGTGTTCCTCTTATATCTTCTATTTTCAAAGCAATAAACAGCAAGTTTCCAACCTCCAACTCTCCAAACTTAGAGTGATATTACTTAAAAAAAAAAAAACAAAACCAAAACCAAAACTAAAAGCAAGTGGTCTTTAATGATAGTAGGCTTAGACTGTAAACCTGTATTCAGTACAGTATCATTAAAATATATCTATTTTATAGTCCTTCTGTAATTTAAACCTTTCTTGATATACGATACATCATTTCATCAATGACTCGTCATGTAATAGCTTAGCCAGAAGCAAAATCTGCTTGAACTGAAAAAGTAGCTTGAAAATGGGAGTTCTGTATTGTAAAATTATGTAGGATAAAGATTTCTCTTACCCTGAACGGTCAATGTGTACTAGCCACACTAACAAGAATATTAAGAATATTCATGATGATCATTAAACAGAAGTTTTCTACTGTATTCCATTTTCCTTTGCAAAAGTTATATTTTATAGCATTACAAAATTTATGTGTGTTATTGCTGTTTTGCTCATAGCAAGTTCTTTAGGTGAAGCTGAGAATAGTCAGTATTTTATTGTGTAAGCCATACTGATAGCAGGGAAGTAATTTCATCTCTCCCTGGTAAGTTCTTACAGAAAAATAGGCAGATGATCTTGTGGTTACATTTCTGCAGATAGGATCTTCCTGTCACTGCAGTAGGTTTCTTGTATGAGATTAAAGAAATTGCTTGAAATCAAGCCTTCCACGGTGTCCTGAACTGTGTCCAAAGTGAAGCCAGGCATCTTACAGACCTGTTCTCCTATTTTATCACCTGACAAGAGCTAAAAGATACAGAGAAAAGATACAAGCAGAATTGTGCAGACTGCCATTAACCAAATGTTTTTCAGGGTGTATTTTTAAACAGGAGTCTGCAGGTTAGTCACTTAATAACAAAACATGAAGGCAGGCTACTCCTTTTAATTATTTGCCTTTTGATAACTGAGCTTTCAGATAAATCCTACCTGAATTTGTTTTCAGTGCTTCTCCTCTCTATACCTGTTGGTGATAAATAATGTTGGCTTATGTGGTCTACTGCAAGGTCATTTATATCATTCTCTGAATTGGTGGATATTTTTAGTCATGTTTAAAATACTAAGAACTGTTGGCTACTGCCAAGATAAGTAAGCATAGAATACTGTCACTACAGGGTTTGCTTTGTCTGTTGCTGCTTAGGAAACAGTCACAAGTCATGCACTGATTGACAGGGCATCACTGCTACTCTTGACAACTATCAGGAGGGTTGTCATGTAGTTTAGATTACTTTCATAAAAAGGATAAAGGAATGGATGTTCATTATGCAAAGCACTTTTGCACAAATCATAACTTTGGGTCTTTTCAGAAAAACTAACATGTAAGGCTATGAAATCTTTTCTACGCTTACCCAAACATAACAAAGCTACTGAGCGGTGAACACATGACTGCTCTAGAAAATACTGATATTAGAAAAGGGGATCAATAATGGCAGTAATAAGAGCATGTTCATAGGCACTGGTCCAACAATGGAAGAGATTATCCTACCCAGCTGTGTGTTTATCCCAACTTCTAATTAAAAATCATATCTAGCCTAGAGCAATTGAAGATATTGCTTACTCAGGAGTTATGCCTGTATAGAATGTTTCCCTTTGTCTTGTAAGGGAGACACTCTTTAGTGTTCAAAAATAAAACCTAGCACTCAGCAGCTTTCTTGGCCATGAGACCTATTCACTCCCACAACTGGCAGCATAAGCTTGCCAGAGGCATATGCTGCTCATTTTTGGAGTGATAGAACAGAATATCCTATTGTGTCTCCAGTGTTTCCCCATGGAGCCCTGCTCTGCCTAACAGAGGTCCTACCTATTTTCCTAGTTTCCCTAGTCTCCATGGAAGAATATAATCTAAAAGGAGTTGTCTGCAGGTGATGTTTCACTGATTTGAAGGCTGTTAGTACAGTTTATTGTTAACAGGAGGCAGACTGTATACCAGCAAATAGAACATAATGTAATGGATCCAGAGCTTAAATTTCAAGCTTGTAGATTGGAAGGAAACTAAGAATTGTTTCTTTCTCTAGTTCATAAGATGTGATTCTAAAAGGGAGAAAATGGTAATTCTCTGTGATGCACAGAATTGTTGTATTGGAATAATAAACTGAATGAATCAAATCTCAGCAAAGTTGTGCCAATTTTACTTTGGTTGACCTTAGATAAACCTTAGATAGAAATGACCAAGTCATTTGGTCACAAACCCATGTCATTTACACTCTACAGCATTTCAGTAGTCTCGACATGCTAATAAAAGCTTTTCTTAAAAAGTGCCTTAAAGAACAAGGCACTGACAATCTTTATTCCACATTGAGAGTGTATGCAAACCACATGGTAACAGGTGGCTTCTAGATCATTCTAGTCCCAAAGATACATAAAATACCCAGCTTCAACTAGCTAACGTCAAATCAGTTACCTACTTCTCATTAGCTAAGCATAACTGCCAAGTTAAAGAGATCTGAAAGCAAATGTCTTCTGATCTTCATGGCAAAAATGCATTGTAGTGCAAAAATAGAACTAGAGACATTGGAAAAGAGAATACTATAAAGTACTGCCCTTTGAGGGTCCCAAGAATCACCTTTTTAAAATTTTCTTAAAACACCTGAAGATCAAAACTCTCCATGCTCCATGTATCTGATAAATTAATTTTCACTTCTAAATTTGGTCCATACACTGAAAGAAAAATGCAAAGAAGTTCTTTCAAGAAAAATGTCTTTATAGTTCATTTTCTTAATGAAATCACAAGTACCCGGATTTTCTCAGAATATCCCATCTCATAAAATTCTCAATCCAACCTTGAATGCTTAATAGGTTTGATAGCTGTAGTGAGTTTTAGGCTACTAAGTTAGTTAGGTTTCTTACTAAGTTAGTTTAGGATCTAAACTGAGCATTCTTATGTTATGGAACTAGTTATATACACTCTACTTAGAGGCTTTATGTCTTCTAGTTAGGCAACTTCTTTTTAGCCTTTATCTCCCATCCCCATGATCCTAGAGGTGATGGGAACCAACAGGCTATGAGATCAGTGAATTAATACATGATTAAAGTATTTAGGTGTCATAAGAAATGACAGAGACTTTTAGATTGACAGAAGCTATTACAATGATCTTTTTAATGGTTCTATTTTATATCAGGTTTTTCTACCTCACCTAATTCTACCAATGTACTTACTTGAGAGCATTTTTATTACTTTCATAATTATGTCTTATATATGTCACACACTGAGCCTTGAAATAGAAGTAGTGCAATGATTACCAAGGTTGCCTTGCAGAGAGTTTGCAGTATTTCTCACTTCTCTTTTTTTTTTTTTTTTTTTAATATGTACTTAACACTTTCTCTGGCCATCTATCGTAGTCATTTGTATCCCAATTGTTTTAAAAGATCTTTCTAATTTCTGCAAAACTTGCTGGAGTCTTATCAAAAGACTATTAGTTATTTCAGTAGACTTTGGATCAGTGATTTTTTCTCAGTAAGAATAGGGAAATAAAAAGTTTGATTCAAGCTGCATTACCAAAATGCCTTAGAACCCTTAGGAGAGCTTTTGTTCTTGAAGCTGTATTTGATTTTCATGTGATTTCTTTATATTTACTAAATATCCGATGGATATGAATGTTTTTTATTTTGTCAGATGCAGCATTTTAACTTAGATATCACATATGTGCATATATATGACAAGAGAAGAGAAGACAGTGGAATAAGTACATTAACATTAGATTCCAATACCTCACTATTCTTTTCATTCTTATAAGCACAGCAGTATACAAGCTGATCTTCTACACCAGTCTTGGGTGCTTCAGTGGACCTGTAGTACGACTTGAAATGTCAGCAAATATAGTCATTGTGGAGAACTAGATGATGTGAACAGTCACTGTGTGAAAAGTGTATGTATTTAGAGGCAGGGCTTGGAAGGACTGTATCTAATTAAATAGGTGACAATTCTGGAGAATTGTCTCCCCAGTCTCATCAGTATTTAGTGGTATGTGATCAGAGGATGACAAAACCACAGAATTACAGAATGTTTAAGGTTTGAAGGGAGCACACAAGATCATCTAGTCCAACTCCTCTGCTCAAGCAGGGTCAGGAAGAGCAGGTTGCTCAGAGCATTGCCCAGATGGTTTTTGAATATCTCCAAAGATTAAGGAAACTTCACAATCTCTCTGGGTAACCTCTTCTTGTGCTCAATCACCCTCACAGTTTTTTATTCTGTTCAGATGGGTATCTAATGTAGTTTAATTTGTGCCTGTTGCCACTTGTCTTATCAATGGACACTATTGAGAATATCCTGCCTAACTCTCCTTTACTCCACCTGACAGGTATTTTATAAGATACACATTGATAAGATCCCCTGGAGCTTTTTCTTCAGGCTAAGTGGTTTCAGCTTTCTTACCCTTCCTTTGTATGTCAGATGCTTCATTTCTTAACCATTTTTGTGGCCCTTCTCTGGACACATTCCAGTATTCCTGTCTTCCCTGTATTCAGGAGCCCTGAACTGAACACAATATTCCATGATATCTAAAGGGTTTCCCTGATATTATGACCTAATTGAAAAAAAAAAGAAAAATAATGCTATGCATTGTGTGTAAGCTGACAAGTTGAGATAGTTTAGATCATTAATTTTTACTATGTTATTTGCTATTTGCTAATTCTTTCCTGTCTCTCATTCTTAGAGAGCCAACAGTAACTTCCAAATAGCAGCTTCAGTAATAAGATGAATAAAGCTCTACTTAAAAAGAGAGAGACCGAGGAACTGAAAGGCTTAGACAAGTGCATCTGGGATTGTGACAGTATATTTGGAAAAGAATCACCTGGAAAAGAGTCAGGCTTCTGTTTAAAAGGCCCCAAAAATGTAGCATTTGATTTTTGGGCAGGGAGGAGAGAGTTTTAGTTGCAGATGGAGACTATGGTTAGTGGGACCTTCTTGGAAAGGACAGTGTGTAAGAGTGAGCTTTTGTGCTCTTGCGGAGTGCCAGTGAGCCTGGAAAATATTCAGGCTGAAGATGAAGAGTCAGATCTGCAGGAAGTCAAAATTCTGTGACTTAATAGCAATTTCTTTGTATTCCTAACATTGGGAGATACATTGGCAAGTGTTTTCAGGGAGAGGGACCAGCAGATCATGAGAGATTTCAAGAGAAAATGGAATCTAGAATAAGGAAAAAGTCTGTATATAATATTAAGGTCCAACAATGTTTACAATACTTTTTATTCAGTTCTGCTGTGGATCCTGAATGCTACTGCTTGAGATAGAATCCACAAACCTCTTAGAGAAGGATGAATCCTAAGAAAAGGTAGGCCAATTGAAAAGAGGGTAGATCTTTGGACCAGTGCTATCACTGCAGTAGTTATACAATGCCTAGTCATAAGGCAATGTTATGTTTGCTGTGTTACATTTCTATAGATACCTATTGCTAAACATATTTTACTGCAGTAGTCCATTTTGTTGTCTAGAATTTAACTGAAATGTGAATTTCATTTCAGTGTTGTGTCTGTGGCCCATTAATGAAATCTTACAGTGGCAGTTTTTCATCCGCTTCTGTAAATCTCCAGGAAATATCTCAGTGCTCTGAGCTCATGCTTGTCTCTTTCAATCAAGATTGAAAGATTAAATGTTGAAAAAGAGAGGAAAGCTCAAACCATAAATACTGTGAGGGCCTTAGTTTGTTGCCTGACTCATCAATTGACTTTCCTATGGAAAGTCTGAGATGTAAAGTGAAATGCTATTACATATGTTGTCCCTTAAGAATTAAACAACTTACAAAAAACCTCTACCAAGGTGACCTCCCAGTTTGCAGCTGAAGAGAAAGAAAAGATCCCACTTAATGTCACTAAATTCTCATTCTTCCTCCATCTTTTCCGTAGTGACTACAGATATCATGTAATAAAAATGTATAGCAGGTTCAATGTGTGAAATATGCCTGTGTTGCAATGTTTCAAGAGAATTTTGATTATTGTGATGGTGCCAATTCAAGGAACTGTCCAATTAATCAAATAGAAATAAGAATAATGGTACTTGCTTTAGCACTGTGACAATAACAACTTACGAGTTCTTCATAATCAAACAATACCTGATTACCTGACCCTGGGAACACCTGGCTGCACAATGGGCACCTACATAACAAATGTGTAATCAAAAATCTCTATGCCATGAATTAAATAGACCTGCAGCTGGTCAGCCATCTGGATTTTTATGTCTACCTCTTACTGTATGCTATGTTTAATCTTCTTTAGTGATGAAGTGGGCTTTCTACCAAAATATCACTGAAATCTTGAAATAAAAACGGGGGAGGAGGAAGAACTTAGGGATAAATCTTTAAGGTGGATCTTGTGATCCAGAAATACTAAATACAACTGTTGTTTTGTGCAGGTATTACATCTGGATTTATAGACACATTTTAGTTGGAAAGCCAATGAAATACTGCTGAATATTTGGACTCTGTTACATGGCAATTATCTTAAATATTGTATTTGCATATAAATCTAATTTCTGCAATGTTTCTGACAGTAATAAAATAATGTAGGGCACATTGCAATGTTTTTAGTTCCCAAAAAGGTGTGTACAACTATTTTAAATACATGTAGCCTGCATTACTGGCAATATAATCAAATCAGGTAGGACCCCCTAATAGCCGTGTTCTGCAAGTCCTCAAAATCAATGCGCATACCGATGTGAGTTAACACTCACATTCATTTTGCAGTTTAGTTACATTCTAGTATTTCAAACATCATCTCAAAACAGTAACTGCTTGGGATTTGCGTTGCCCTTGTTTGCAGGCAATATACTTTGGAGTGTAAACAAATGGTCAGTGTACCTTTAAACCATTTTAGATGAAAGATCCAACAGAGAACAGCTGCAGCATTACAGTTACAGGAAACAACTCTGCTTTCTTAATATTTCCAAGTTTATTTTTATCTTGTTCTCCTAAGTTTCCCATACTTTGTAATTAAGCTTTAACTAGGTCAGCAGTGATCCATTCTGAGGCAGTTATTCTGAATTTCACATTACTTGTTGCTTTTGACAACTTCTTTACACCTAGCATGCATCTGGGTTTTCAGAATTTTACGTTTCAACTCATTTAATTTTTACATGCTATGTTGTAAGCACTGCAAACGTAAGACTTCAAACTTGGGGTTTTTTAATAAATTCTGACTTACTTTTAGGTGCATACAATATAACTTCAGTGCATCTAAGATTTATTCTTAGTCTCAGTGGCTTTTGTTGGGCCTTTACCTATTTTTTTCTGCATTTCTTCTGCAATTCCATTAGAAAAATGTATGCATTTTATATTCTTTCAAGCTTCTTAATATACCAGTGCTCTGCACTGACCTGCATTTTTCTCTCCATTTTTTGACAGATCTACATTTTACATCTGGGAAGCAGGGAGAAATCTGGTTTAGATCATCTTGTCATTCCAAAATCCTACATCTAGGACACATGCATGTTAATATAAATAACTTGAAATAGATCTGAGGCTTGTGGATGTTAATATCATGTTGGCCGTGTAGACTTTTTCAAAGTGAAATTCATAAATGGGCAGATAGAATTTTATAAAGCAGCCTAGCTAAGTTAGCAGTAAAGTCAAGTCTCTAGCTAAGTGAAAATTGACTCCGTGAAGGTTTTCATTTTTGTGTAAGGAAGGGGCAAGGGCAAAATCTGTACTGTCTTGCTTCTTGTACAATTTCCTTAGTAACTGACTTTCTAAAGACTCAGGTAGAAATAAGAGTTATCTGCCCATTTCTCCTCTGTACGCCAAGAACTGGCAAAACCAGTGGTAGATGCAGTGAATGGTAACTTAGGCCTCCACTATCACTAACTCTTAGAAATTCTTACGTTTTTTTTTTCCCTTATATCAATCTTATAATTTGGTTATATGTTTTAAATTTTTGTCACTTTTGGAGTTACATGGAAATTTGAAAACAAATTTTTAATAAACTTCCTTTTCTTACAAATGCTGGTTGTAAAACATTTGAGTCTTTTTTATACTGTGTGATTTAGTGAGAATCTATGGCTCAGACTGACCTTCTGCAACTTGTAATAAAGCTAGTGAAAAACCTTGAAAGTAAGGAAGCTGTAGAAAAGCAAAGTGATTTATTACAAAAACAGTTGCACTCAGTAAGCTGGAAAGGTCAAGCTGACAAAAATTTAGACTCAGAAAAGCTGCTAAATGTAAGAAGGCATTATCAGGAGGAAAACAAAAACCCAATGAAAGTGTTCTTGGGGAAAAATGTAGTTTGGTTGCTGAAGAAAACAATGTAGTTGTCCTGCAATGTTCTTATTTCAGAAAGCTCCCTGTGGAGGGTCTTCTATAGAGTAGGAGCTGGAAAGCTGTTGATGCTTCTGAAAGGAAATGTGGAGGAAGGATTCAAGAAGGATGAAAAATTAAACAAGAGAAACCCATTTCAGAAAAACTAATAACAATAGTTAATACATTCACTAGCATAGAATACCATATTAAAGACTTTCTACTAGGCTAGGCATGGCAGAAATTAGGACTCTTGGTTTCCCATCTATAAGGTGATCATTTTTGCTGATGGGGGAAAAGGGAGGGGAACTTCAAAAGAAATCCCTGTTACATACCTAAGAGATCTAATGGTCAAAAATGTTCCTTGGCAAATGATTCTCAAATGCTTCAGTGATTCTTCTGATTTTGGGTGGGTTTTGTTTTGGTTTTGGTGTTATTTTGTTTTGTTTTGTTTTGGATTTTTTTTGGTTTTGGTTGGTTGGTTGGGTTTTTCGGTTCATTTTACTCATATAAATTTTGAATGAATTCTGGAGGAATCAGTGGAATAATACAAATCAAGGAGAAAATGAGCTTTAAAATATGATCTTGTACATTTACAGAGCTTATAGGAAGAGGAAGATGTTAGATTGTATCTGTTTCCACTGCAGTAACTTTACAGGCAAAAGATTTCAGATAATTTCCATAGAAAACTTTTCTTGTTTGTCACTGGGTTTTGTGGTTTTAATACACATTGATCAAAGTTAAATCCTTCCTTTTACATTTCACTCATAGTTCACCACAAATAACTTTCTGTTCAGTAAGACAAAGCAACATATTTCCTGATCTTTACAGGGGTTACAAAATGAACTACATTCTGTATTTCTGAAGCCATCACCCTTGAGAATTAAGTTTTCTAAAATATACCATGGAATGTTGCTTGACTAAGGGGTGGAGCATCATTGGAATTCTCTTAAGAAGAATGTACCTTGCCTGGGGGATCTGGAGTGTAATATGACAGCATCAAGTTCAAAATGACACTATACACTGGACTTCCTTCAAGGATGGTCAAAATATTCCTTTTTAAGGTGGATAATAAATTGTCAAAAATAGAATAAGAAACTGTGTTCATGTCCCTAGTATTTGTACTTGAAGGTCTCAGGGGAAAATTTCAGCCTCCTGTAATAATATAACCATCAATAGACTTGCCTTTGGCATTTCTTATCTACTTCTTCTTGGGATCATCTGCTTGGTTTAAAAATTTTGCTGTTTCAGATGTCTGTATATGTTGTAGGTAAAAAACTGTAGGTCAGCAGGGTGGAAAATCACTCCATCCTTTAAGCATAGAAGGATGCAAGAATAATATCAAAAAATGTTAGGGGTTGGAAGGAACCTCCGAAGATCACCGAGTCCAACCCCCCAGCCAAAGCAGGACAAAACTAGAGCAGATCATGCAGACATGCATCTAGACAGGTCTTGAAAGTCTCCAGAGAAGGAGACTCCCCAACCTCTCTGAGGAGTCTATTCCAATGCTCTACAGTAAAGAAATGTTTACAGTAAAGAAGTTCTTCCTCATGTTGAGGTGCAATTTCCTGTACTTCAGCTTGGATCCATTGCCCCACATCCTATCACAATGGACTAGTGAAAAGAGGTTGTCCCTGTCTTCTTGATGCCCAGCCCTTATGTATTTATAGACACTAAGTAGATCCTCTTTCAGTCTTCTCCTCTCCAGACTAAAAAGCCCCAGGTCTCTCATCCTTTCCTCATAAGGCAGGTGTTCCAGCCCCTTAATCATCCTCATAGTCCTCCATTGGACTCTCTCAAGTAGATCTCTGTCCCTCTTGAACTGGGAAGCCCAGAACTGGGCACAATACTCCAGGTTAGGTCTCATTAGGGCCGAGTAGAGGATGAGAAAAACCTCCCTTGATCTGCTGGACACACTCTTCTTAAGGCACCCCAGAATACCATTGGCCTTCTTGGCCACAAGGGCACATTATTGTCCCATGGATAGCTTGTTGTCTATCAGGACTCCAAGGTCCTTTTTCAAGGAGCAATTTTCTAGCAGATCACCTCCTAACCTGTACTGGTGCATTTTATTGTTCCTTTCCAGGTGCAGGACTCTGCACTTGCTATTGTTAAACCTCATTAGGTTCCTCTTTGCCCAGCTTTCCAGTCTGTCCAAATCTTGCTGAATGGCCACACAGCTTTCAGGTGAATCATCCAATCCTCCCAGTTTCATGTTATCAGCAAACCTGCTGAGAAGGCACTCTGTCTTGTCATCCAGGTTGTTGATAAAGTTGTTGAACAGGACTGGACCCAGCATTGATCCCTGGGGGACTCCACTAGTTACAGGTCTCCATCTGGACTCTTCACTATTGATCACCACCCTTTGGGATCTGTTGAGTAGCCAGTTCTTAATCCATTCCACTCTCCATTCTTCTATCCCACAATTCCTGAGCTTGCCCACTTGGATGTTACGGGAGACTGTGTCAAAAGGCTTGCTAAGGTCAGGTATACTACATCTACTGTTCTCCCTGCATCTATCTGTTTAGTTACAACATCATAGAAGGCTATCAGATTAGTCAAGCATGATTTCCTCTTGGTAAATCCATGCTGACTACTTGTGATAACTCTCTTCCAAGTGCTTAGAGATGGCCTCCAAAATGAGCTGCTCCATTTTTCCAGGGATGGAGGTGAAGCTGACTGGTCTGTATTTTCCTGGATCTTTCTTCTTGCCCTTTTTGAAGACAGGAGTGACACTGTCTTTCCTCCAGTCCTCATGCACCTCTCCTGTTTGCCATGATCTTTTTAAAATGATGGAGAGTGGAAGGGCAATAACATCAACCAGCTTTCTGAACACTCTTGGGTGCATCACATCAGCGCCCATGGACTTGTGTATATTCAGTCTGCATAACTGATCTCTGACCTGCTCTTCATTTACTAGTGGAGACCCTTCCCTTTTCCAGACTTCCTCTCTTATATCCAGGGTCTGGAGTTCACAAGTCCTAGTCTTAGGAGTAAAGATTGAAGCAAAGAAGGTATTCAGCGACTCTGCCTTCTCTGCATCCTCTGTTATCAGGGTTCCCACATCATTCAGCAGTGGGCCCACATTTTACCTATTCCTCCTTTTACTATTGATATATTTAAATAAGTTCTTCTTATTCTCTTTTACTTCATTTGCCAGTTTAAGTTCTAAGAAGGCTTTGACTTTTCTTGTTGCCTTCCTACAAATCCTGATGTCCCCATAGTTCTTCCAAGTGACAAGTCCCTTCTTCCACAAACTGTAAATTTCTTTCTTCCATGAGACTTTCTTCAGAAGATCCTTGCTCATCCATGCAGGTCTTTTACCACCTCTACCTGATTTTTTACTTGAAGGAATGCACCTATCTTGGGCTCAGAGGAAGTGGTGTTTAAAAACTGACCAGCTCTCTTGGGCTCCCTTTCCTTCCAGAGTCTTAGCCCATGGGAATCCTGCAAGTAGATCTTTGACGAGTACAAAGTTAGCCCTGAGGAAGTCCAAGGTTGTAATCCTACTTATTGCCCTACTTCTTCCTTGTAAAATACTAAACTCCACCATGTCATGGTCATTGTTGCCAAGGCTATTCCCAACCTTAATGTCCCCAACTAGTCCTTCTTTATTCGTTAATACAAGGTCCAGCAGTGCACCTCTCCTTGTTGGTTCCTCCACTACCTGCATTAGAAAGTTATCATCGATGCACACTGCAAGATCCTTTTGGACTGAATATGCTTAGCTGTGTGGGCTTTCCAACAAATATCAGGGTGATTGAAGTCATCCATAAGTGCTACGGAGTGTGATCTAGAGGCTACTTCCAGTTGACTGTAGAAGGCCTCACTGACATCATCTTCTTGGGTTGCTGGTCTATAATAGACACCCACAACAGTTTCTCCCACAATTTTATGTCCCTTAATTCTTGCCCACAAGCTTTCAACATGTCCTACCTCCCCCCTGGGTGGTTGCTCTTTAACATAAAGAGCAACACCACCATCTCATCTTGTTGGTCTGCTTTTTCCTAAATAGTACATAGCCATCCATGACAACATTCCAGTCAATTCCATGACAACTTTTATTGTAACAATAGCATTGCCTTCTTACAATCTAAGGAAATAAATAATGTGCTCAAGTGCTTAGAGTATGCATTTAGATTTGTGACCTGAACAAGTTACCCTGGTAGTTAAGAAAATGCACCAGAAATTCTGGGATAATACTGTAGATCAGGAAAATGCATGAGAAAATAGGTTGTTTAAACACAAAGGCTTGTGCTTGCATTTGCAGTGATGCTAATGACCCAATCAAATATTTGAGTCAAACAAGTCAAATCTTGCTGAAACAAACTATGATTTGTGGATTGTACTCTAACTACATCTGACCTTTCCTAGCCTGGCTGTGTACTCACTTATGTGAGCATCTGAACTGCATTTCATTGTTTCAAGCTGTCTTACAAAGTGAAACTATAGTACACCAATTTAAAGTTATTGGCATACTGGCATACGTTCTTTTCTTGTACTTTTTTTTATTTTTTACAAGTGCAAATATTGTTCCATCATTTTATTGTTCTTGTATTCTGATCTTCGTTTTTTTTTTTGTATTTTTTTTTTTTTTTTTTTTTTTTTTTTTTTTTTTGGCAAAGTGTTTGAAGTGAAAATAATCTCTCTATTTCAAAATATGGACAGAACTTCTCTTTTTAAAAATAATCTAATTTTATGTTAATAGTTGAAGAAAAGGGAAGGGAACATAAACTAAAAAAAATAAAGAAGAAAATTACCCCTTGATTTTGAAAAAAGGTCAGTGTTATTTTGTAATAGTTTAGATTTTACTTTTCCTTTCTCTAAGTAAAGTAGTTTTCCCCCTTGGGCCAATAGAGATGTGGAATTAGACCTGTCCAGTATTGCAGGGACAGACACAGCCATTCTATATTAAAAAAAATGAAGTGATGCATGAGTGTTATGTACCCAAGTATCCGATCATCTTTCTTTACTTTTGTCATCTAATTTTAAGGGCTGGGGGAAGTTCATAATCCTCACTGATCTTTTGCCCTTGTTCTGAGACAAGCTACAAATTCCTAATACAGACATTAATATAGGCTTTTTTTTTCTTGGGGATTGCTGTCCATTGGGTAATTAAGTCATGGTAATGAGCTGAATGGTCCAGACTGTTAGAAAAGCACAGCTTTTTCATCACCAGCTTCCGGAAAGCCATTTGAACTAATGACTAATCTTTGAGCCAATCTTCCCTCCACCCTACAACACTCACATAATCCTACTTGAAACTCGTTTCTGGTCCATTCCCAGAAGTAGCTAAAATTACACTGCCACAGCTGTCTTCTATTTTGGTGTGCTTTTGTTTTTTGGGTTTGGTTTTCTTTTTTGTTTTTCCCTTTCAGAATGTCATGTACCTAGATCTAATATCTTAGCTTCCTTTTTAGAAATCCGGTTCTCCAATAAAGCCCTGTTAAAATGGATTATGGATGCCTTTATATCTCTGTAATAACTAATGCACTGTGCAGTGACAGCAGTATTTCAGCATATATTGCTACAATAATGAAATATATTATCCATGAATATGTATTACTTAAGTTAAATACATGCTTTTTTTATTTGCCTTTCAATTAACATATTTACATCTCTCTATGCTACTTCTAACTTCTTATAGTTATAAACACCATATTTTTAGACCTGTTTTCAATGGAGCAAACATACATACCATAAAAATAACTTGCAGGCATAGAGTTGCATTCTTGCTGTATTTGATGAGAAAATGTAGTCATGAAATCTGTTTTGTATTTAAAACATAATTTCACACATTACTGAAACTGAAATTTTAAGAAAAATGTACCAGTTTGCATTGAATATCAAGAAGTATCCAACTGTGGAGACAGCTTTTTATCTAGCTAGGTTTTTAAACTCTACTTCTCACATAATCAAACTCATAAGGAAAACCAAAGTACTCTTTTATGGAAAATAACAATTAATTCCTATTTTGCATTGGGTCATTTTTAATTCATTTGTAAAGGACTCAAGCATAACAAAAAGGACAATAAATGTTCATATCTGGAGCAAAGACAAATCAAAGCAACTGTGAATTTTTTTTTTTCTTCTCCCCTGTCACTTCCCCTCTCCCCCCAGCTGCGTTGCCTGTAGCCCACTATAAAGTTTCTGTTTAACTAGACAGGCAGTGTTGCAGAAAATGATATGCTTTGGTATTCATGAATACCTGAAACTTTCTATTGAATTTCATATTTAGCAAAGATTTCATAAGAACAGCTTTCTTGTTTCCCATGTGTAGGTTCTCTCTTATGGGATTTTACAGTTTATACAGATTATATATTATTATATTATTATATTTCTTTATGGGAATATTTCCT
>JANHGN010022518.1:0-11235 GCA_024605025.1 Megaceryle maxima | reverse complement strand
ATTTCTTTATGGGAATATTTCCTTAATCTTCATTCTTCCTGGTACATGTTTCTATTTCCAACATACAGTATATTTTATCATGTTTCTTCCTCATTTTGATCTGCTTTTCTCAGTCTCATGCTCTAGGATGTTCTTTTCCCACCACTTTATTCCAACAGTTCCCATAGCTAAAAGTGTTCTTTGACATCTGCTAGACGACAGAATAATAGCTTTAGGCAAGATGGAATTCCTTGAGAAATCTAAAGCAAGATGAAGCAAACAACCAACATGTGTGTCAAGCAACAGCTGTACCTGCAAGGTCTGGACTCGACAACTTTGAGAATTCTTTTGAACTGTGACTTAGTTGGTTAATTTTTGACTTAAGCACTGAAACGTGGCTGTATTAAAAAGGAAGATTTCATTTTTCTGTTATATCTCTTTTTATTTGTTTGCTTTTGCTGTTTTGGTTGGTTGGTTTGTTTTTTGTTCGTGGGGTTTTGGGGTGGTTTTTTTGTTTGGTTTTTTTTTTTTTTTCCTGGTGGGTTTGTGTTTTGTTTGTTTGTTTGTTTGTTTCTGGGTAAGCTCTGAGGTTTTGCACCTCTGTCCTTAGATGTCACTTATTGTCTGTCTGTCAGCAAAGACAGAAATATAAAATGTTTAGCTCAGCTATATTGTGCAGGGCATGAAATAAAGAAGCTTATCAAGGGACAAAAATTACAACTTAATCCCCAGCCAAAAATCACTTTTTCTGGTATTTATTTAATATGTGCCTAAGAGTACTCTAAAGCTTTTAGGGTTATTTTTGTTTTGTTTTGTTTTGTGGTTGTTTGTTTGTTGTTTTTGTTTGGTTGGTTGGCTGGTTGGTTTGTTTTGTTTTTTTGTTATTTTTTTTCTCTAGCTGGTCTAACTGACATTTGCAAAAACTGGGTCTGTTCCTGTACCTGTAAAAGTTAACAAGAGTTTTGTCACTGTGACTGAAGTAAGTACATGCAAGCTAAGGTGTAAGAAAAAAAGTTGTGAAATCCTTTATTATACTTGTCTGGAATGCTAAAGTATTCATTTTAACCTAATCTCCTATGAGTAATGGGAAAAGTATAATTAGAATTTGAGCCTTCTACTGGGAAACTTTACCTTTATGTGTTCTTTTTTCATACTGGACACTTGCGCCTAATAAGGTATTGATTTGGATAGCTAAGAAGTAAATGCCCGTGTTAATCTTTGAATTATCCAAACTTGAAGAACCAGATCTTGGCTGTTATAGCTAGACTGGTATCTTAACTTCAATCAGAAACTCAAGGCAGGAAGTAGTATGCTTCAGATTAATGACACTCGTATTGATGAATCTTTCTAAATTATAGTATGTTTTCTTTAAAATTAACTGCTTGTTCATTTACTGAAGCAGCTATACTACTTTCTTGTACATTAAGTTTTTTTAATGTTAATAGCACAGGTGATATGTTTTAGAGCTAGGGGAAGCTAGTTAGAGGCTACTGTTTGCAAATACGAATTCAAAATTCAAATAGTTGGGTGGCTCAGTCATGATACTGTACCCCTGGGTTTTAATAATTTAAATTATTCACTAAAATACATTTGCTTGTAGCAATGCTTCAAGAACAGCTACTAGCCCTTAGGAATGTTTGTCTGAAACGCAGAATATTTATGCAATGATTCAGCAAGTTTTCATTCATTAGCATGCACTACTGGTTATTTATTACTTGCCTATTTTCAAAGTTGCAGCCATTAAGACATACAGCTAAGAGCTATGCCATGTGACTGATGAGACCAATCACTTATACCAAGACTAAATAACAAATAAACAATGAAAACCTACTAAAATACATAAATAAGCAAGAACCATTTACAGGAAATAAAATGCACATAGAAAAAAGCTTAAAATTTGTCAAATTGGTTAGCTGTCAT
This sequence comes from Megaceryle maxima, assembly GCA_024605025.1. NCBI lineage: Eukaryota > Metazoa > Chordata > Aves > Coraciiformes > Cerylidae > Megaceryle > Megaceryle maxima. The sequence continues at coordinate 9,336 of JANHGN010022518.1, read as the reverse complement.
TGGGAAGTTGTTTATTCTAGAAAACATATTGGGGGGAAGGAATGTATTTATATGTTTTGGTAATTTTTGCTTTGTATTTATACAGTTACATATGTACTTCTGAGTTTCCAAATCTCACAAATTTCAGTTAATATCCAGTTCCATGGAAACTCAGCTAAGCTGTCATTTGATACATTTCAAGCCACTTCAAGGGCTGAAGAAGTTGGGGAAAAAGACCTCATTATTGTAACTTCTGTCCACAGGCAGCTTTTTAAACTACAACAGAACATTAAAAGTCTCATAACCTCAAGGTCATTAAAAATGACACTAATTTTTAAATGAATTCTGGGGAAAAAGTTTGGTTATACGCATAATGTTCTTATCTAGTCAGATCAGAAGTTAAAATGCCTTATGGTTAAAAATTTATGAATAATCTATTCAACTTTATTCATTAATGGTTTGAAAAGTCCACTTCAATTTGGAGATGATCCCAGGCTGGCATCGGCTGCAGAATGCCAGGATTAGAATTTAGAATTATCTTAGCAAAATTGAAAAAAAAAGCCAAACCTGGTTGACAAAATACAGTACAGTTCAGGGGGGATGAGTACAGTGGTCTATACCTAGGCGGGGATGTGCAGTTGAGGAAAGAATGACTACAGGGTGGTGCATTATAAGGAAGAACATCACTATAAAACGTGGAGATTTGCCTACTCCATACAGGGCTTTTAGGGTCTCTTGCAATGCTGTGGGAAGCAATGTTCAAATACAGATACTTCAAGAAAGATGTGGATCAATTGAAGATAGTCTAGATGAGACAGATTAAATAAAATTCAGGGTAGAGAAGCATGACTTCTGAAGAAATAGCAAACTGATTTCATGTAGAGAACTAAAAGGAAACAAAATTGCTTACATATGTGAACATATGGAACAGAAAGGAATAAACTAGTCTCTGTAGAATCTGCAGCTTGGAAGATTCAGCTTAGCTCTTTTGGGAAAAGCTACTAAAGATGAGGATAATTACATGGGGGAAAGACTGCAGTGACAACTCATGAAATGACTGTTTTTCCTTTGAATCATGTTCTCTTGTATTTATTCACATTTAAAAGGCAAGTGGAGATGATAATAAAAATAAAACATAAATACAGAAAACTAGCATCTATTCATAAAATTGGAGTCAAAATATTGGATTATTGAAATGATCCAAAGAAAGGTAAATAAGATGATTTGAATAAAAGTTAGTCAGCCATGTAGTTCAGAAATGCATCTTGAAGCCACTTTAAAAAGGGGTTTGCAGTTTACTGTGTAACTTCTCAGGATTGTCTACACTCTGTAGATGCAGTACCAAATCTTAGAATAAAGACTATTGACTGAAACAAACTGGTAGGGAGTTCAGATGGCATCTTTTGTAATCAGTAACATTTTATCTTGAACTCAGTGGTACTTCTGGGTTGAGAATGAGAAGAAATAGAAATCTATGAGTGACCCAGAATGTTATCTTTGAAGGAAATCTTTAGGACACTTTGACTACACATGGGTCTAGATAGTCATAGACAGAATACCATTCCTATACATGTTTAAGTGCCAGCATAAAAAAATTATTTCCTGAGAGTTACTCAGGTATTGTTTGACTTCTATTTTATGAGAGTTTTTGTATTATTTAAAATATTCTGTATTAATTATTTCATTCCTCCCCTCCTTCCCCATGTACACTGGGAAGATTTTTGAGCCAGGTTAGGTTTAAAGATCTTTATAGGCAGAGATGAAAGACATTCAAGGGTTAAGGTTCCCTTGGGATAGCATTTAAAAAGCTGATACTCATTTTCAGTACAATAGATTAGTGTGTAGAAGAAAATATTTAAGATTAAAAAATCATCATAGAAACATAGAAATGTCTGGGCCATCTTCAACTAGAGCAGGTTGCCCAGAGCCTCATCAAGTCTCACCCTGAATGTCTCCAGGGTTGGGGCCTCAACTACCTCCCTGGACAACCTGTACAAAATAATGTATGGATCATAAGAAGACAAGCACCTGATTTTCTCTTCATTTTGAAGTTTTCCCAAAGTAATGGTAACTGCCATATGTCTAGAGTTGGCTAAAGTCTACACTTCTCTACTCCTGTGCAGGCTAGTAGAACTGAAGGGTCATGTGAGGAAGGGACCTATGTTGCTGAAATTGGAAAGAACAATTTACTTCCATCTAATACAGCCAAATACTTTTCCTATGTAGTAATGGCCATTCACACTTCTTTTATATATAAAACTGTATGTTAAAAGCACTGTCCAGCTTTAAATTATGGAATATAGCTCCCTCATCTGTCCAACTCACAACATATGTCAAAGGCCAAGTAATTTATGATCAGTGGTATATTGTCCCTTTTTTCCCAAAGTTTTTATCTGCTTGAAGACCTATTCCTAATGTACGTTGGTAGAACAATTTAGTTTCTGTGATGGCCATTGGGTAGTCTGAAATTTTCTGCAAGGTATTCATAATGATAGGGTTAAAGGTGATCATGACAGAAATCAGACTGAAGTGAAAGATCCATTCATATGTTTCACAGTTTAAAATAACTTGCATTATTTGCCTTGTTTCATTTACTTTTTTCTGATTACATCCTCTTTGTTTTATTTTCTTATTTGCTTCTGGGTGCTACATCCTGAGCTGGGGGAGCTTGACAGCCTTGACATTCTGTAGAAGAGTTCCAATATAAATAGTTGCACTTCAGACTTATATGTCTATGTAATACAACTTGCTCCTTGTCCTTCAGTATTTATCTGTGGTACCCATTTCATTGTTTGGCATATGATTAAAAATGGATCAACAATCATTTTAAAAGGTGCCTACTGTGATGAAGTTCTGATGTATGTATTTTTGACTCGAATACACACCATTAAAATCATGTCATGGGCAATGAAAAGTCATTTTACTGTCATCTATGTGTCTTATATTTATGATTGGTTTATGAACCAAAAATTACTTTATTATGACCTTTTTATTGAAATATAAATACTGAGAATGTCTATCTCCAGCCTTTAATTTTTCTATTTAGTACATTGTAAAATAAAACATAATGGTGAATATATTACAAATGTTCTTTTCTTTCATTGATATCTTCTTGATTGTCAAACTTATCACTATCATTTCAGTTTTTGTCTTTGTCACATACCTTGCTCCTGAACAAATAGTTCTGTGAAAAATTTTATCTATATGCCACCCAACAAAACCAAAACATCAGTTAGCATCATGCTAAAACATGTGGCTGTGGATGTTGTCTACCTAGATTTTAGTAAAGCTTTTGACTCTGTTTCCCACAGCATGGTTGGGGAGAACCTGGATGCTCATGGCTTGGGTGGGTGTATGCTTTACTGGGTAAAAAAATTGGCTGGATAGCCAGGTGCAAAGAGTTGTGGTGAATTTAGCTAAATCCTGTTCGTGTCTGGTCACAAGTGGTGTTTCTGAAGGCTCAGTATTGGGGCCTATTCCCTTTAATGATCTGGAAAAGTGAATTGAGGGCACCCTCAATAAGTTTTCAGGCAACACCAATTTGTGCAAGTGTGTTGATTTGCTTAAATGTAGGGAGGATCTACAGAGCATCCTGGGCAGGCTGGATTGATGGGCTGAGGCCAGTGGTATGAGGTTCAACAAGGCCAAGTGCCAGATCCTGCATTTGGGTCACAACAACCCTGCGCAATAATACAGGCTTGGGGAAAAGAGACTGGAAAGCTGCCCAGCAGAAAAGGACCTGGGTGTATTGGTTGACAGACAGCTGAATATGAGCCAGCAGTGTGCCCAGGGGAGGTTTACGTTGGATATTGGGATGCACTTCCTCACGGAAAGGGTGATTAGATACTGGAATGGACTGCCCAGGGAGGTGGTGGAGTCCCCATCCCTGGAGGTGTTTAAGGAAAGATTCGATGTGGTGCTCAGTGACATGGTCTAGAGAGACCTTATTGTGGCCTTTCAGTACTTAAAGGGGCCTGTCAGAAAGATGGGGACAGACTTTTTAGTAGAGCCTGTTGTGGTAAGACAGGGGGTGATGCTTTTAAACAAAAAGAGGGAGATTTAGACTAGTGAGAAGGAAGACATTTCTTACACTGAAGGTTGTGAGACCCTGGCCCAGGTTTCCCAGAAAGGGGGTAGATGCCCCAACCCTGGAACTATTCCAGGTGAGGTTGGTTGGGGCTCTGAGAAACCTGCTCTAGTTGCAGATGTCCCTGCTCCCTGCAGGTGGGTTGGACTAGATGACCTTTAAAGGTCCATTCCAACCCAAACCATTCTGTGATTCTGCATGTGATTCAGGTGGCCAAGAAGGCCAACAGCATCTCCTGTCTTGTATCAGAAATAGTGCAGCCAGCAGGACTAGGAAAGGGATTGGCCCCCTGTACTCAGCCCTAGTGAGGCTGCATCTTGAATACTGTGTTCAGTTTTGAACCCCTCAGTACAAGAAGGACACTGGGGTGCTGATCTGTATCCAAAGAAGGGCAACAAAGCTTGTGAAGGGTCTAGAGAACAAGTCTTACAAGGAGTGGCTGAGGGATCTGTGGTTGTTTAGCCTGGAGAAAAGGAATCTCAGGGTAGGCCTTATCACTCTCTACAACTACTTGAAAGGAGGTTGTAGTGAGGTGCCCATCAGTCTGTTCTCCTAAGTAACAAACAATACCACAAGAGGAAAAGGCCTCAGGTTGCACCAGGTTAGATATTAGGAAAAATTTCTTCCCCAAAAGGGTTGTCAAGCCTTGGAACAGGCTTCCCAGGGAACTGATTGAGTCATTATCTGTGGACTTAGTTAAAAAACATATAGACTTGGTGCTTAGTGACATGGTTTGGTGGTGACCTGGCAGTGCTGGGTTAACAGTTGGACTCCATCATCTTCCAACCAAAACAATTATGGTCCTATGATTGCCAACTTAACTTCCTTGCTCAGCACTGACATTTAGAGTGTGGGGTGGGGAGACTTATGCTGCATCCTATATCATAACAATATCACAAATTACTTTCATTCTGAAAATATTATAGAGGAATTTAATTTTTCTGAAATAATGAATAGCATGCCTATGATCTGAACTGTTTGCATTGTTTATGTATTAAAACTATTTATTCTACAGTTGTCTCCATGCTTAGCTGAACTAGTACATGAGAAATAATGAGATATATTGATATGTCAAATAATGACATTTGGATGACCTAGTGTTCCCAAAACTGTTTCCTCAGTTATCATCAGTGCTGTGATTTTGAGTACTGGCAGTCGCTGCTGTCATTGCCACTGTAAACACTCTTGCAAGATAAGCATGACTTAAATGCTGAGTGTCAGTTTGGCCCTTTGTATTTCAGCTGTGGGCAAATCAAAACTAGAAATGTGAGACTTTTTTTCTTATCTTACATTAGTAAAGAAATAAAGGATCAATTGTCTACACAGTTGGGGTGTGACAAATGCTGACAGAATAATAAAAACTATCTCCTTTCCCTCTTTCTCACTGATGAAGAAAAGGCCCCTTCAAAAGGCCTTGAACAGGAACATAAAATTAAGAACAGATGCATTTCTGACCTAAATATGAACCTACATGGCTGTATATACTTTACAGCAATCAAGATATGTTGACATTTGATGTTAAAGTTTTAACATTTTTCCTCCACTGGGTAAACATGAAACTCACTCTGAGCTAGTGGTGGCTGTGTGGGCCTTACTGTCTCAGATCTGGTTGATTCAGAGAACCCCATGTTTTATTTTCACTTTTTCTTTTACTGAAGTGAAGGCTGGGTGGCTGCAACTCTGCAAAATCTTGCTGATGTTGTCCATGGGGTCAGATTTGTGGCAAACACTTCACCTTGTCTTCACTCTTCCCCCCCACCCAAAAATAGTCACAACAAGATAAGAAAAGATCTCAGAACTTGGGTCTAAACATGCTGTGACAGGCCATTTGGATGCTCCAGACCACAAAAGTAGGAAAGCTGTTTCTTTTGCAGCCATTACAAATAGGTGTGTCCAGTATGTATGGAAAATGGTAGAAGAAATTCAGAAAGTTACTTTGGGTGCCCTGTTATGTTAAATTATAACAAGGAATTAAATTTATTTTCCAGGGCTTTGGAGTTTAATAGGACATCACTATTTCCAAGTCTGAAGGTTCCAAAACTCTTTCACACAACATGGGATATAACATTAGGTTGTCTGGAGAACATACTAGTGACATGCTAGCATTTTTCATTTTACCCACGTATGCATTAAGTTCCAACAGCAGAGTCACCATTGTCCTGCTGGCCATGCTATCTGAATGAATGTGATTGATTATTCTAGTTATATTGGACAAAGTACAGTTTCATGACGTTTAATATAGCTGAAATGTTGGTGTGTGCCATTGAATAATAATTTTAAATGCAGTTTGCTGAACCAGCTCTTGGAGAAGCTTTTAAAACCTATCATTGACCAGCAAGAATAAATTGTCTTGGGAAATAATCAGCTGATACATCCTCAATATTTTCATGATATAACACTAGGGCATAAGGAAGTCTTCAGATTTTATACTTCTAATCTTTCATCCTGCTCCTTTAAATCCTAGTTACATGACAAATGTTCACGCTCTAGTTTGCATAAAACAAAGCTCAGTTTCAATCTTTTAGCCAATTGCAACATCTGCCCTACAAGGTTTTCCCCTTTTATATACCGGCTTCCCTGGAGATATAAATATGGTCTTCCTAATAAACACATTTAAAATGTCTCCAGAGAGAGAAGCTTCCATAGAGAGATTAGCATGTGGCATTACGAGACTCACTAAAAATGTTTGATTTACCTTCACAAGAGAAATGGAGCTCACCATGACTTTAATATGAACTTAGCACCAGAAGGAATTGCTGAGTGTAAATAAGGGTAGAATGTGTCTCCTGATCACTTCATATTAATAATCTTTAAAACTAAAAATTCATCAGATTCTCCCTAATGTAATGAGAAGTAAACTTGTGAGCAGTGTTGCATGAACCCACAGGACTGAGTGCAAAGTCAAGCTGTTCTGTCTTTTAGTTTATCAAGGGGACATCCTGTATTTTCAGCTGAGGTGATTGATCCTTTATGATACTTATCACAGAAGGAAAATATATGAGAGTAAACTGTAAAAAGTACTAGATATTTTAATCTTTAAAAAGAAATGTTTCTGTGGTACCGTATTGTGCTATAGTACAAGAGGACAAATGTTAGGAGGCTCTTCTGAAGCTCAGTTGATCTGATTGTGAGACTCTTTACTACTTTCCCATGTGGAATATCTTTTAGTGGTTTGGATGAACACACATAACTGCCTTATACTTGACTTTAAGTAAATCCTTGGCCGCAGTCAAACTGGTGATCCAGACAAAGCACCATCAAAGCATCTGTGACCTGTTTGTCTGGCAAGTTTCTGAGCATGAGGGGGAGATGATGGTCACCTATCCACTGTAAGCTTCACAGTAGGAAGCTAATGCGTATTTTGTAACTCTGGACAAAAGGTATTAGAATAGTGACTAAGAATAAATGGCATAATGGTCTGGTTGGGGGGGGAAGTGTAGTTCAGGAGCCATAAGCCCCCTTAATTTGATATGGTCCCAAAGTAGTGACACAAAGTTTAAGGTTTTTCCTTTATGTTTTTGCTGCTTCTCTATATGCACTTTATATTTCTGTATTCATTCTGTGTACATTTGAAATATGTCATATTTTTAGAGAAGCTGATGATGCAGAGTATAAATTTAGAAATGCATCTCACTGTAAAGCAAGCTTTGATACCTAGTTAGAGATGCCACCACTGATGTCATGCTCAGAAGACTTGACTGGTGCCTGTGTATTCACAGATCACAAAGCTGAAGCTGCACATACGAATCTTGCAACTATTACTGAGGTGTGAGGCTCAGGAGGCTGCATAGCCTTAGTATTCTGAATAACCTTAGTGCTCTCTAAAATTACACTTCCATGGCCCAGATCTGTTCTAAATTCAAGACGGTGTTGGAGATACTATGTAATTTAATAGGTTTATTAAAATCATGCTCTATTTTCTTTTTTCTACATATGTTCATATGTTATTTACATATGAGGCATACCGAAGTACAAGGTCAGTCTTTATCACTTTATATCTAGGTGAAGGTACTGTGTGGTAGTGTTTGGCTGTATCAGAGATGATAAATCTAAGAAAATTTTAAGAGTTGCAGATGAAAGCTGAGTGCAAACACTAGATCTGATTCCACTTTGCCATTAAATCCTACTCTAAGTGAAATTTTAGAAAAGTTTTTCAGCATACAAAGATTTCTCAGGAAAGCGACTTTGGAAAGCATGAAAATAGAAATTAATTTTCCCTGTTCCCTAATAGTTTTATATGCTAACAGAGTGGTCATGTAGTCATGTGGTCAATGAACTTCTAGTTCATTGGTTTACATCTGGTTGGGATGGTAATAACACATTTTTCACGTTTTTCTTACAATCTGTTGATTACTTGATGGTCTATGTGAAAAAAGTTAAAGGTTTCTCTGTTGCTGTAGCCCCTTTTCATCCAAGTCTTCAATGCAGTGAAAGGATTTGAACTTGGTGTCATTTTCCATAAGCTGTGTAATTTATTTTAAGTAAGTCAGTGATCCCCTTGATTAAATGCAAAGTAAAAAAAGCATTTATGGTGCCCCATATTTTATTTTGACAGCCAGGTAGTGTGCTATATACCTTGATTTTAAGAACAAACTCTTCAACATAACACATTAATAGAGCTGGATGATTTCTAGTGATGCAGGGAGAGAGGCTAGGATATTGTTCGTTACACAATTGAGAACATTTTGGTTACAGCAGCTCGAATTGCTGAAACTGATCCTGATGCTAAGGACACTTGATTATCTAGACTTTTTTTTTAAAAAGAAATGTCAGAGGGATGAAGGAAGTTTGGATGGGTAAGCCTTGTTTGAAATCTAACTGTGGAAGCACTTGCTGTTGAACTTATTACTGTTTAATCAAATTGGAACTATATTTGAGGATGTATTTTATAAGTAGCAGTAAAGGCTGGTACTTAAAAAGTAAGGCGTCCATCTACTATTGCCTTTTGTTAGAGGTTACGCATCTAATTTCTAGCTCAAGATATCAGACACAATGAATGTCTAAAAAAAATCAGGACTGAGTACCTGAGAACAATGTTGGTACAGAAAAGGACTCACTAATACTCAGCTGATAACACTATTTTTGTTCTGGTGCTTCCTCATAAGCAGAGCCAACCATCAGAAGTCAGTCCAGAGAAACATAATGAAAACATATGCAAAGTTTCGATGCGGTATTTGCACTCCTCCTACCAATAGCTCTCTCATCATCCCCTCGACAAACCCTTAAGCATCACCAAAAGTGTTCACCACTCTTCTTTTTTTCCCCTCTTT
>JANHGN010022517.1:59230-112762 GCA_024605025.1 Megaceryle maxima | reverse complement strand
TTAAGATTTTATATATGTATATATAGTTTATATATATATATTTATAGCTATCTATGGTTAATTTGAAGGGTTTTTTTTTTTTACAGGACAGGATACTATGTGAGTAATTTAATATTTTCCTTCCTACACATTAATTTCATTTTTGAAATGTGCCATTGAAACTTGTCTGCAGTAATAATTTCTTACTGGCATAATACTTAATTCTTAGGAATACTTCTGGAATTTTGCATCACTTTATAGTGCCTAAACAGACCTTAACAGACTTTTGAACTAGAATTCCTATAAAGTGATTTCTAAAGGTTATTTTAGTTTGCCTTCAATAAATTTAAATTTTAACTATTTGTCAAACATAAAGACAAATTTCTAGTATGAATTTCTAAGTAAGAGTATAGTTTCACATTGCTTTAGTCACTGTTGAACAAAACATGTCACTGGTTATTCATCATGAAAGAAGCCTTCCAGCCTGCTGGTGATGTTGCATTAGCAAATATCCTGGGTTCTTTGTTAAAACTTTTCCGTAGAGCTTTGTACTTGGAACAATATTTAACTCCTCAAGTTCCTCCTCCATTAATTCCTCAAAAGCTCTTGCCAATCTTTCCACACACCTGTTTAGCGTGGAATTAAATTACTAAAAAAGGGATGCTGCTAATTTCTAATCATAATTTCTATATGCAGTCCGTGCAGAAAGAGAGTGAGAGACTGCCCCTGCCCTCTAGAGACCAAGATCAGCCCCTGAGTTAGGAGTTGCCTTCAAGAAAACCCTTTCTCCATCAACTACAGAAGAAAGCTAGAGAAACAAAAATAGCTGGTGTGACTAGTCTGGATTTCTAATTTATTAGGAGGCTTTAATTATATAAACACATTGGAGATTTTCTGTCATATAAATTTACCTTCCATCTAAAAAACCTTTTCATCCTTATTTTTTAGCTTTTTTAGCTTCTAGTCAAAATATCTTCTAAGTGAGTGTCTCAATACTGGAATGTCACTGAAAACTGTTTCCACATTTGGTTTTGAGAAAAATGCAGATTATTTGCAAGGGAGGCATTAAAACACTACATAGCCTCTTACTGCGTGTTGTTCTTTATAAAGGAATTTGCAAGGAGCTTGGCACTCTTTCCAGCTTGCACACCCAGTTGATAGTATTTATTTTAAAACAGCCGTAAAAATTTCACTTTAAATGAAAGCTGTTTGACACATCCTGAACACATACCTTGTAGACCCATGCTCAGTATTATTTGATAAAGATCAGCCATCACTTGCACATAAAACCTTAATTTTCTACAGTAAGTTAGATATATTGTATTTTTAATACAACTAACTAGGTTTCCCATACTTGCTGTCACTTATTCTGTAGAAATATATATCTGTGTGGTTTGTTTACATTACAAATTTTAGCATTTGATCATGGAATATGTTGTTCTTCTGATTCACTTAAAATGGTATGTCTTAAATACAAGCTACTGAGTTTTACTCTTTGTGCTATGAAGTTTTATTAAAAGTTTTATCTTACTGAAATGAGAATGCTATGATATATATTTTGAATTGCTGCTCTATTTCCCATATCAAAACCTTCTCTTTAAAAGCATACCCATTTTTGGGTTGTTTTGTTGAATAACTCAAGGAAATAAATATATCCCTGTACGTTCAGTATGAGAGTCTTTTTTTGTCTTTGTGTTGACTCTTAATATTTGTTTGTAGTTGAAAAAGGCTGGAATTTCTGATTGAAAGTGTGATTTTTCAGAACTGCTATTTGTTTTATTTATCTTTAATCAGTATTTTTTGTTTGCTTATGATTGTGCTCTTTATTCTCTGGCATGCTGCACTTTTACTCTCTCATATATTTTATCAGTTTTATTTTCATGTGCCTTTTAAGCCCACACTTTACCTGCCAAGAGAAGTTTATTTCTGAAAGTAACCTTGCTATATTCACATTCAATTTTGTCATAAATAAATTACATTTCCAGTTAATCCACATTGATGTGATTTAGCTGCATGACTTAGTTGCTTCCATAACTCGGAGTCTTTATAGTCCAGCTTATTTCACATAAATGAAAATGGGTTGTTTCCTGACTATGAGCTTTCAAATATTGTTGAGTGAGTCACTCAAAAATTTCAAACAGGCCATCAGTTTTTGGAGAATACACCAGAAAAAGTTGTACTGTTGGAGCAAGAAGTTGTGCTGAAATTGAATGGTTCATGAAACTGGAGGAACATTACAGGAGTTGTGTGAGATTTGTCTGAATTTTTTTTTAACTTTTAAGAAAAACTGGCAATATAATTTCAGGAAGGTAAGAATGGATGTTTAATTTAAACATTTTTGAAATTAGAAAGTTCACTGTCATTTGGAAACTGTTATTGTTTTCATTCTATTGCAGTATAGAGATGAAGTATGAAAAGTGGAAATTAAAATTAGACTTTTCAGCTAGCCCAAAATAAGATTTTGTACAGATTTACAAATTGTGTTACTTTGCAGCTATCCAGAATTAGCTCATCTTTTATAATTTGTCCTGAAAATTCTGTGACTCCATATAGTTGTTTTCTGTCAATTTACTCTTCCCACTGGTGTTAAATGGAGACCTGTCATATTTCCTGGGATGGGATAAGAGGATGTCACCTCAGCTATCTTGGAAAAGAACTGGAAAGTAGCAAAATAGTGCCTGTGTTGAAAGATGCAAATGGAAATTTTCTGTTTTGAAGTGCTCTATTTGCGTCACCATGTAATTATCGTGTAATTAACCACAAATGAATGTAGTTAAAATGTGGACTTTCTGTTAGTGCTAATCACAGTGCAGTCAAACTTACAAGTAACATCACTTTGGTCATCTACTGGGCACTGACCTTAATGACTCCAATGAGCAAAACTGATTCTATTTTAAAACCTAGACTGTTGCTTATGAAAGTGAAGGAATTTCATCTTCAAACTGTTGATTCAGTATATCATATATAAGCATATTGAGTTATAGGTGTTTTCTTTGGAGGTTTCTTTCATTTTAGGAGATAACTCAAAATTGGGACTGTCATGGTTACATAGAACAATTAGTCCCTCTGATGTACTTCATGAATATAGGGAAAGGTCTTGTTAGAGTAATTCATAAAACTCACTGAATCTGAAGATTATTGCTCAGTGTTGCATTGCAAGGAGTTGAGACAAGATTTGATATTTCAGTTAGATGTATCCAAAAGTGGTCACATGTTTTTCCAGTCTACTGTTGCTTTGCTTAAGTATCTACAGAATGCTGTTCTGCACGTTTTAAGCTACTTTCTTACTTACTACTTGTTTCCCTTACAAACTCTCTTCAGGTTGTTCCTTTTTGATCTCTTAAAAGTCTTGATGTGAATCACGGTATTAGGAAAATCTACTTCCATTCCTGAGTTTTATAGTGATGGTATAATGGAATCCTTTTCTCTGGTTTTAGCTTGTCCCTAAAGAAAATGGAGAAATGCTTCAGAGGTTATTTGGTTTATTTTTAGGATCTATTTTCTTATGAATTAATGGCTCCAGGTCCTCAGGTTATCCATGATGCACCAAGACACTTTGTTTTCTGAGGAATTTGTTGAAATTCCTCTTGGTCCCTCAAGAATTTTCAGACATCTGTCTTTCTTCTTCTTTGACCTGCTTTTGCTTGGATGGCTACCCTGACCTTTTTCCATTTGCAAATCTTTCTGAAGTAGATTGTTTTTTTGGGGTGTTGCGTATTTTTAGTTCTAAGTTAGTTTGCTACATCCGGATCAGTTCAACTTTTTTTGAGAGTGGAACATAATTAAGTGCCACGTGTTAAGAACAGTTTCAGTCCATATGGACTGTGTCATGTACACTACTTGCATCAGCACTTTAATTTTGATATTTTATAACTGCTGAGTAATTAATTCTACAATCTATTTTAGAATAGAATATGTAATTCTAATTTCAATTTTTGAATGAAATGCAAGCAGAACAAAAATTCACCCAACAAACCTGTAAGAGAACTACTTCGGGTTATCTGGGCCAGGTTAGAGTACCTCAAACCAGATTTTAGAAATCCATCATTAAAATGATGAAGTTATGAAAGGTGTTACTAAATTGTAACCTTCCTTATGATCCAGGCACTCTTGAAGTGCATGGTGGGAAGACATGGTCAGACTTCTACAGAAGAGAAGTATAATACATTTTTGTTTTGTGCTTATTTTTTCAATGATTTAATTTTATAGTGAATAGGGATAGGGAAGTAGAGGATGTTTAGATTATACATTTGGTCAGATGAAGATTATTCCTTTTGCGTTAGAGATATATCTTGTGATAGGATACAGCAAATGGAATAAAATAGGAGATACAAGAAGATACCAGACATTTGCATTATCTATAGATAATGAATAAAAAATGTTGACAGCATTTCCATTTTCTATTTCAGCTGTTTTAAGGGCTCATTTTTAAGGAGCTTTCTGTCCCATTTGGCTGACAAATACTGACGTCTGAATCTTGATGCAATCGGCATCTTCTACTCTTACTAAATCATTCATGAATGTTGCACTACTTTTAGTCTCTTTATTCTGTCAATGACTTTGTGGTAAAAATAGAAATAGAGCTTTTTGATTTCGGTGATTGGATGCATTTGCAGTTGATGCAGATCATTAGCTTTTTTAAATGCATAAGTCATGGACCCTAATTTTACAGTCTTCAGGCTTTTAAACTGTTGGTAGTGTTTTTGCTCTTATTTCAAAAGAATAATTTCTTAATTACTCTTTTGTACTGAATGGAATCAATATTTCTATAGTAGTAAATACCTACAAAAACAGGAGTAGATAAATTGGAGAGGATCTCTAACTAGAAAGAGGAAAGATTACTAGCCAAAAACATAAGCAATTAAAAGAACTAATGTTATTGAACTTAAAGGGGAGGGAAAAAAAAAGAAAAATACAATGGTAAATACTATAGAGAACTAAGGAAAACAAGAACTGTCTCCCAGCTCCTTACATGACCTTCAAGTAAGAGAAAATGAATTTGTGTTTGTAACTAGCAATAAGAACTTACTACTTCAAGATGTCTGCTGTGTAAGAGCTACGAAGCTAAAATTTGGGGCAAAATGTCAACCAGAAGAAAATTCATTGTTGCAATTAAGACTGTTGTAGTGCACAAAGGTTTCTGCAGAAGTAGCAAAGATGGAAAAACACAATGCACCTTTAAAGGGGAAAAAAAAGTTAAAAGAGTTTGGAGTAGGAAAAATGAAGCTCTCATCTTTCCTAACTTGAATCAGGCAGAGCAGTTGAAATAAAAAAGGCCTCATATAAAACTTTTCTGACATTCAAGAAATTCTTTTGGGCCCTGAAAAGCTCCATGACAAATTTGACACATTCTCTACCTTGTTGTTTTAGAGAGGTTTGTACTCTTCTGCATTACAGTAGTTTTAGACATAAAGCAAGCTGCAGTACTGGGGCTTTGTATTGAATCTGTGTGAGAATTGCAGTGCTTATACTTCTCCAAAATCTGCTTTAGGATGTTTTAGCAGGGATTACCTTAGAGACACTTGATAAAACTAAATAAATAAAGACAGCAACAGATAGATATCAGTGTTACATCAGAGTGTGAAAATATGTAGAGTTTAGTTTTAGGTCAGTTGGCTTTTAGATATCAAAAGTATTTCAGCTTTTAGATATTGAAAGTATTTTTTCCTTTTCCATTGTTAAACCACTTACCACATTGTTTGTGTGGAAAGTTGAACACGTTCAGTTTCTTTTTTAAATATATATTTACTGCTAAATGAGTTCAAAATGCAAGTCAAGAAAGGAAAATGCTTACGTAGCAAGCAAACCAGAATTTATATTAGGTTGCAGGTTTTTGCTCTTGAAGAACAGGCAGCTGCTCCTTAGTGATTTTTCTTTTTATAGAATTGAAAGAGATGAGATGAGCAAACTCCAATGGAAAAACCTTCATTTCAATGGTATGAGAGTGTCTTTCACAGAGAGGAAGCAAATTGTTATATGAACTGTGTTTATGTTACTCAACATTTTTTTGATGAGAATTTGCCCTTCATTTGAAATTCTGTAAAACGTTAATGTAACAACTTATCTCCTACAGAAAAGGCTGCAATAAGTGACAGTAGTCACTTATTTCTGGGTTCAAAGTATCTGAACTACTTACTGCAATAGAAAAGCTCCACTTGGCTTTGGATATTAGGCCTTTGCATAGGAACTGGAAGTGGGAGGCCCATGTTATAGAGTGCTTCTGGAATGAACTTGGATAACCACAGAGATGTGGCTGAAAGCTGAGCACTGTTGTCTTCTGGAAACTTCTCTCGCTGGTTTTCTTTGCTTTATGTTGAGGGGCTGTAGCTCACAGCTATAATGTTAAGCTATGAGATGATATACTGGGATAAAACAATACTTGCACATTTGAAAGATCAGGACTCTAAATAGATACTGAAAGGGAATCTAGAGAACTATTGTCCTTTTCTCACTTTACCTGTTGGGGTTTTTTTAATCTCCCCCCCCCCCCTTGGTTTTTTTTGGTTGTGTTTTTTGTTTTGTTTTGATTTTTTCCCACTTACTTTCTTACCATCTTCTCCACTCTACTTTCGTAAGTTCATTAAGTGCAGCATACAAAAGAGAACTGGAAACAGTCGGTATTCAAGGCAAGGTGACATAATGGATGTAAATACAGTCATAAGGATGTCCTCTGTTTTATGCTACTATGTTTTTCAAGGAGTTCTTAATATTCTGTTGGAATGTTTGGCTACATTTGGCTATGTTTGGTTAATGTCATGTCTGCAGAAGCCATTTTACTCGTGATGATTAGTGTTGTAGAGTGTGATTTTACGTACACTTAATTAGAGTGGCAGGTTTTGTTTGGGTTTATTACAGGGATAGGGCTTCCCTTGCACAAGTACTGTTGATGTACAGAAACACTGCACTTAGTGTCCACCTTAAGCTTGCTTATCTACCTGTAGAACTTAAAAATATTTATGGCACAATTTGATGTCTTATGTGGACAGAATGTTCTGTGGGGATCATTTATTGTTTTCATAAACTCTAGAGACCTGAAAGCATTGACATGAAAGCATTTTCATTATAGTTTATGATGTTATATAAAATGCTGCATTTTTAATTTCTTAGCAAATAAATAGCAAAAAACTCCAAATCTGATACGAAATATCTCTGCATCTAAAAGACAGTTACTAGAGCAGATGTTCTCACCTGACACAGTCTTAACTCTAATGGTGACAGCAGAAAACTATGTGTAACTTTGAATACTAGTGTTAATAACAACTGAGACAGTAAATGATAATTATTGCATGTTATTATACTATCACCTGTGCAGCTGTGAGCTGCAGACTGAATATTTTGCCACGTTCAATTAGAAGAAGATAAAAGTAGCACTGCAGAACCAAGTCAGTTAAATGAGCATTTAAATCACTGCAACTGAAGTAGCAGTTGTAGAGTCATCCCACTTCCTAGGCAACCAGACATGGTTGAAGACTAGCAAAATGTGATTTTTCTGGACTTAAGTCACCAAAGCTGGTAGTTTGGATGGTATCTTAAGAGTGCTTGACCTGTGAGGTATCTGTATGATTCCTTAATGCTCCTTGAGAAGTGGTAGTCACAGGAACCATATTGTCCTGGCAAATGGAGTAGGAGAAAAACTTTTCTGACCATGTTACCAACACTGGACCTTGGCATTCATCTTAGTGTGCTTGCCATGCTCTTCACTTTGTTTCCCAGTCTTTAACCAGTACTCCAGTCAGCATGGGAAAAGCCATCTACCTACTCAGTTTGATTTGTTGTTCATTGCAAATGTTTCCTGCAGGGCTGCAGCACCTTCTGTTTTAAGATACGAACTGTAGAACAGTGACACTGTTAATTGACTTCTGTTCTAGAACAGAAATGTTACAGTGATGGATGATCACTCTTATTTGGTAACAATTTATTTGATACCAGTGTTAAGACTCTTACCTTTACCTTGTAAAGGTAAACACTAGTCCTATGATTGCTGTTTCTGCTATCAAGCAAATTTAAAAGCTCAAAAGTGAGAATTTTAAAGTTCCTTAGAACTCCAAAATTTTACCCATGTGTCAGATGACATTTTCTGCATTACCTATCTTTGACTAAATTAATTTTTGATAAAGGTCCTCTTGGAGTAAAATAACTTAAAACACTGTGTAGAAGATCTTAACAGGCAGAGAAGTCCATGCATTTCTACTGTCATCACTTAGACTTGCTTCCTGTGTAGCACAGGCTGTTTAATCCAGTAATCCTCATAACACATCTACAGCTTCTGTTTTAAGAATGTACATACTTCCCACCTACTGATTTATAAAGTGAGACCAATTAACTAATTAGCCTTCTCTTTGGTATGAACTGGTAAGCTTCTGATGTGGTGTTCTAGAGTTAGCATTCGACAACTGCTGGCACTTTTGTGGGATTCAAAGGCTAGCTGGGGCTGGAAAGCACCTCTGTAGATCATCTAGTACAACCCATCTTCTCAAGCAGGGCCACATAGAGCTGGTTACCCAGAACCATGTCCAGATGACTTTTCAATATCTCCAAGAATGAAGACTCCACAACCTCTCTGGGTAGCCTGTGCTACCCAGTCACCCTCACAGTAAAAAAAAGTGTTTCCTCGTGTTCAGGTGGCACTGCCCATGTTTCCATTTCTGCAGATTGCCCCTGTCCTGGGCACCACTGAGAAAAATTTGGTTCCCTCTTCTTCATTCCTTTCACCACCAAACCTTCTCTTCTCCAAGTTGAACAGTCACAACCCTCTGAGAGTCTTTCCTCATAGGAGAGATGCTCCAATCCCCTAATTGTGTTTGTTTCTGGACTCATTCCCCAAAGTCCATATCTTTCTTCCAGGCCAGTTTCTTCAGAAATGTTAATTTATTTTCACTGTCTTATTTGACATTTAAGTGGTGTATTCTGATGAGTCCCCTTTTAGATTGCCATTTCCTTACTATAAATAAAATTCTTGAATCTGTACTGGTTTTACTTTGATACTGACTTGATCCAAAAAGTTGGAGCCTCCCTGCAGTTCTGCAAATGCACATCAAGGAAAATGGAAAAGTACTGGTCTTAAAACTGGAGCTTTGTGTCAACCAAGCCATGGCAATCCAGACTTGAAAGCCAAAGTGTCTTTTATTTGCTGTAAGAAAAGAAATTGGACCAATTAATGTCAACTGAAAGAGAACAACATTGTCCTATATAAGACTAGGCAGCAGTGCTTTATTTTGTTAGAGAATAACATCTTCCATTAACTAAAGAAATTCTTTCTGAATCCCTCTCTCTTGTTTAACTGTGATCTAGAAAAGAGCACCTACACCCCCTACCAAGAGCACCAGCGATTGCCCTCCCTTCTGATTCCCACTGTTAGTGCTTATTTATATTACACAGATGGGTATTGGTGGCTGAGTCCACTGCACCTTCCTTCAGCTTTAAGTCTTTCTGTTGTGTTTAACACTCAGTAAAATGTATTGATTCAAAATATAAATAAAAACAATCACATAATAGAATTTTACTTTATTTTTTTAATATTGTTTATCTGAAATGAGTACAATTTTACATTCTTCAGGGAAGAATAAAGATAATCCCTAAATATAAGTGATGTAAACCACTAAATTTCAGACACTAATATGTCACTAGCTGGAGCAAATTAAAAAAATATTGTGATAAGCTTCATGTACAGCCTGGTTTTGAGTTTCTTCCATCATGTTTTGATGATTCTGTACCAGCCTTTTTTGAGAAAGCAGACTAAATTTCTTCGACTGAAAAAAATATCATTTATTGGATATTTTTATTCTATTTTGCCTTTTTAAATTTACTTATCTTACATTCTGTTCATCAACTAGAATAGTAAGTGGATGCTGAAAGGGAAATCATATTTAGGAAATGTATATCTTGTTCTCAGGTGGAATATTGAATCAAATTGAGCACATTGAATATAGAAATTTTATTATTTAGGGGTTAGTTTTTGAACACAGATAAATATTGATACATTTTAAATCTCTATCTCATGCTGTATCTTCACTTCAGAAATTAAGTAAAATCTTAATTTTGACCTTCAGGTCAGAATACTCCAGGTGTAGTAGATAGAACTTTGAAGTACAATTCTCAGTGAATTTCTTTGTATCAGTGTGGAAAAGTTGAAAGATGCTCTCTGTAAGCATTAGTTTGTCACTTTCTGAAACTTCCATCTTTCAATTAATATAATTGGGCTATCACTTTATTAATATGTCTCATGTTTACTTTTTATTTACATCCTTGGTGACTGTGTCCTAGAATGATTTATTCTGATCAGCTGTCAACAGAATGATACTGTTAATAGTGATGTAAAATAAAATGCAAACAGGTTTCAGACACCGTGTTAAGAAATAGGTGCACAATATTCTGTTCAGTTTGTACAAAGTAATGACTAGTCTTGATGAAATATCTGCAAGTCCTACAGTCATTGAGCCCAAGCTATTCAGCCTAGTCCTCCCAGGAAACCACTCAGGGGACCTGAACTCAGAAATCTACCCAAGTGGAAAGTGGATCTACAACAAAATGATCTTCCCAGAAAAAGCCATAACTTCTCTGAGCATCCCTCAACCTCTGTGATATGCCTGGAACAGCTATCAGGTGGAAAGGTGTTAAACTACTTGAGGTTTTATATTTCAAGTCTCTATGGATCTGTAATCCATTATTGAAAGCAAAAGGGCTAAAAATATTGTAATATTCATAATAGGTGCTGAGTTGTTCAGAAGTCTCCTTAATAACTAAGCAATTTCATTCTACATCATAGCCAGTTTAGACAACTGTATTTTACAGAAATGTTTTTGCTCAGAGAAGGAAGATGGGCAAAGGTGATTGCAGCATGACTACCAACAGAGAGAGATCAGAATAGTGCTTTCAACATCTGCTACCCTTAAGCAGAGATGGCTAAAGAGAAAAATAAATAAATCTGGATTTACTTAAATGTAGTATTGAACACAAAGTAAAATCAATGAATAAAATATGGAATAATAGTTAATTCACCAGTAGAGTTCAAGAATATTTCTATGACCACTGGTTTTGTATCCTGAGATTTGACAGGCAATCCATCTAGAAGATTGTAACTCCATGTAGCATAAAGTTCCCTGCAGGTGTTTCCCTGGAGACTTGCCGGCCACTTTTTCTTCCAACACTCTGCTCTTTCCACACTAGCTGCATCCTAGCAGCTCATCTTTCTGGTCAATGAGATTTCCACAGTCATGGATTCCAATAAGCCAGTCTCTGTTCTTTTTCTGGTTTGTGGTGGTGTGTCTTTTTTTTTTTTTTTAATCATCTTATAAGCTTGCCTGTCCTTATGTTCCTCCTTCTTGGTGCAGGACAAAGAGAGGATACAAAACTTCATGACTACCCTCTGCATCCCTCTGATTCCTTCACCTGTTTTTAAGATACTCTTTGACCTTGCCTTCTCGGATGTCCAAAAGTCCTAGCAATGTTGTGACAGAACTAATTCTGGAGCAGGGAATGGTGGTGGCTGCTTAGTGGCTCTGAGTGTGAAAAGCATGCAGTTTTTCCCCACATATTGTTTCCTCTTGAGAGACAGGCTAAATTAGCTCATTGTCACACCAGGATGGTTTCAGTGTGCTAGAGACCTGAGCTAGAACTGTTGCCTGGCACTGCCCTTTGCCTGCTCAAAATGAATTCACAGTTCTTAGTTCTGTGCTCTTGTTTGTGTTGCCCATGCTTAGGGTAATGAGATGTTTTGATTTGGTTATACCTCTTGCTTTTGTGCATCTGAGAGTGGCTGTTTTCCACAGAAACACACACATGAATCAGATTTAAATCTGTGGTAACAACAGTTTTGTGGCATGCAGTGTAAATCTGAGTCCTTGCTCAGGTCTTTCTTATTTTTTATTTTTGGTCTAATCACATTATATTTCACAGTTAATGTTTCTTCTAGCATCACAACAATTCCATATTGGTGTCTGTCTTAATACTGAAACATGCACTAGAATAATACTACAGTGCAAAAAATGACAGTAAAGCTTTTATATTTTTTACATTCTATGTACTAGTGTCTCTTAATTGCTCTAAGAGCAAGGAAGGAATTTCATAGAAACTAGATTTTTCAATAGAAGCTTTAAAATAGTCTGTTTAGATGGAAAAGAAGTTTGACAACTTTTAAAATAAAACAGTTTTAGGAGACTTTTGAGTATTTGTAATGCAACATGGAATAAGACACTTCTGCCATTTATTGTCATTTGTACATTTATATCAATAATCCTACAATTATATATACATACCTGCAAAACAATGCTGGGAATGTATGAGTCCTTTCAGTTGCCTGAAGGTAGCTAATGCAATGTCTTGCCTTTTTTTCTTATTGTGGTAGACAGTATCTCTACATGGGCCAGCAGAATGTAGTTGTTCCCCTCCCTCACTTCATCTCACAGAATCTTCCAATAATGAATCTGTCTAGCTTCTCAGAGCAGTTGCTCCTTATAAATACCATTTTCATTGCAGTGAAAGAAAAGCAAGTAGCAGTTTTTTCTTGGCTGGTCTTGCCTTGAGAATCTTTACGTTGAGTCTTTTTCACGTGCCATTTGACTTGGAGAAAGTGCAAGGTATGCTTTAGGGAGAGTATGTTCTTCAAAGTTCACAGTTTCCTGAGGTAGTTTTCAGAAAATTTCGAAAGTGGTTTTTAAGAAAGTTCTTTCCTTGCACTCAGTAGTGACCAGCTATTTCTGAGTACTTGCAGTTTGAGAACACCGAGTTTCATCACATCCTAGAGAATCTCCAGTGTTCACCAGAACTGTTCTGTTGTCAGCACATGTACACTATGTTTTTCCCCTTAGAAACCCTAAAATAATGTAAAGTCAGAATCAGGATGGCAGTTGTCTAAGTGTCTATTCCTAGTATTCTTGTCTAAACATAGTAGCTGATTTTATTCTTGAGAGTATATATAATTTACAGTGATGTGCAATTCTTCAGAAAAAGAGATGGTGAAGTAAGAAATTTCCTTTCATGCTGAATTAAATATTTTTTAAGAATTGCAATTCTTCAAGCTTGTTCAGAAAACAATTCAACTGAAACTGAAATTAATTTGATTTCTGAAGCTGCAAAGTTCACCTGGTCCTCTACTCGGTGTCACTATGACCAAGAATGTCCTGTCTTCCCTAAATCAGTTTAAAAATCCTCTGCATTTTCCCTGTGATCTTAGTTATGAATACAGTGGTGTAAAGTACAATTTAATATTTGTTAAATCAATATGCGTATTAAGAGATGACTCATCTGTGACCTTATAAGTTCATACAAAGAAAGATATTAAGTAAAGTCCTTTGAACTGTCATGAAAAATACAAGTACCAAGTGTCTAGAAAGTAAAATTAATAAACTAAGAATTAGATGCAAATGCTTAACAGAACCCATAATTAGCCACTGGAGCTGAGTGATGTTTTAAACTCAGCATCACTTGGACTATTTAATCAAGACTTCTCCAGCTCCACTAGAAATTGGGTAAAGTCTGATGTTATACAGATGTTCTGACAAATTTGCATTATTCTTTTACTTTAAAATTCCATTAATCTATCAGCCAGTTTAAAAATTTGATGCTCATTTTTCTATGTTACAAAAAAAGTGTAGTCATACAATTATGTAGAAATGACAAAGTCTTCTATATGGTCCTCTATCTCTCAGCTCTTATTTTGCTTAGAAAGCTTGACAACAGTGAAAAATTGACAAATACTTGAGGACATGGAGGAAAGTTGTTAAAAAAATCTGAAAGTAAACAAGATGCAAATCAGTAAAATTGTAACAGACTGTTTGAATGCTACTAGGAATTAACTATGCTTTTTTGTGACACAACAGAGCACAAAGTAAACACACAGCTTGCGATACTTAAAAAAATGTTCTTACTGAAGGTGTGTGAGTCCTAAATAAAAGTTACCTGAAAAGAGTCCAATATTTTATTTATTTCTTTACAATAGATCTCATGATGTTATGTACTTCAATGTTATTAAAATATGTAACCAATAAAAAACATAGATAAGCACAGAGTCACAGAATGGTTGAAGTTGGAAGGCACCTGGTCCAAGCCTCCTGCTCAAAGCAGTGCTACCTAGAGCCAGCTGGCCAGGACCATGTCCAGACAGTTTCTGAGTATCTCCAATCATGGATACTCTGAAGCCTCTCTGTGTAGCCCATGTCAGTGCTTAGTCACCCTCAAAATGGAAAGAGTCTCCTGATGTTCAGACAGAAGCTCCCTTATTTCAGTTGGTGCCCGTTGCCTTTGGTCTTGCCATTATGCACCAGTGAAAAGAGCCCAGCTATGTCCTCTTTGCTCTTCAGGTATTTATATACATCGATAGGATTCCCCATGAGTCTTCTCCAGGACAAACAGCTCGTAGCCTTTTCTAATGTGTGAGATGTTCCAATCCCTTAATCATGGCCCTTTTTTTCAACTCTCTCCAGTATGTCCATGTCTCTTTTGTACTGGGGGGCCCAGAACAGGATTTGGCACTCCAGGTGTGGGCAGGATTTGGCACTCCAGGTGTGGGCTTGCCAGTGCTGCCTAGCAGGGGAACGGTCACCTCCCTCGACCTGTTGTGAGCAGTCCTCATGCAGCGTGGGACATCACCGTCCTTCTTTGCTGTGAGGCCACGTTGCTGGTTCATGTTGTGTTTCTTCAATAAACAGGGAACTACCACATAGCTGCTTAGAAATCTTTTGTTATTTATTCTTAAAAATCTAGATATTTTCTGCTGAGCCTGAAGTACAGATGCTACTAAGATGGCAAGGCTGCAAGCTGCACCACAAGTAGTTGAGTTTATAGGAAATATTTATGAAGATGTAATAGTAAAATACTGCTTAAACATGTAGTCATTTGTCAGTGACCGTGGAAATACAGTATCTGCACCTGTATATATAACACCTGTGTAGCAGTAGTGCACAGACATGCCCTCATCGTTTTTCTGTTGATGAATCAAAATCTGTTGCCGTGAGGAAAACCTGGCCATGGATGGCCTTGGGAAACAAGGAGGGGGTATTCTAAAGAAACAGCTTGGGTGGGGGAAGGAAAAGGGGAAAATGAAGTCTTTCAAACCAGCTTTTTACCACAAGTGACAAACAGGTTGTCATTAACTGACAAGCATAAGGACCTCTTTTGACTTACATTTATTAGCTTCCAGACATTTTAAAACCTATCAGCTACTGTTACAAATTAAAGGCATAATTAAGGCTCAGTTAAAACCTCGTGTCCAGAAAAGAGATTTCAAGATTTAATTTTTTTTTTTTTTGGTGACTATAAAACACCGCTTCTGTGATGCGAATTGCAAAAGTGGGCTCTGAGTTAAAAGCTATGCTGTAAGAATGAGAGAGAGCCTTTGCCAAGTGTAATGTTTATGACTAAAAAGGAGTTAACAGTCATTGCTGCATAATTAACCACTATTCAAAATTCTTCTGGGAAACAAGAAAACGTACATACTGAGGTAGGATAATCTTGGAACAAAATAAAATCACAAAAGGAATAAATAAATCCACAAAAAGGTTTTTGGGGGTTGGTGTTTTTGTGGTGTGGTTTTTTTTGGTGTTTTTTTTTGTGTGTGTGTGGGGGGGGTTTTTTTGTTTGTTTCTTTTGTTTGTTGTTGTTGTGGTTTTTTGATTGTTTTTTGTTGTTGTTGTTGCTGTGTTTTTGTTTTCTTTCAACAAATTTAAATTTTACAACTGCTAATGAAATTTAATGTATAGTTTGAATTCACTGTACCATAGGTGACTAGCAACTGGCTGTGCCATAATGTGCATTAGGAGGGATGAGGTGTGCACCAGCAGCTTGATGAATACAACCATTAGTTACTTATTGATACAGGCCCTTAATTTCCACATAACCTGAGCATCCAAAACTGATTAACACATCTGCTCCTCTCTTCCGCATAAAAAGAAAAGAGTTGGTCCATAATTTTCCCTTTATCAGTCATTAACAACATAGAGGGCACCACACTAGTACATCATTTCCTATGTGCAAATGAATATAATCTGGCTGGTTCGGTATGCTAATAAAGCACATTGCAGCCCTGTGCATTAACCTTTCCAGGGATATATAAATCCTCCATTAAAGGGATATGATGCAAGTGAGATTATTTTTTTTTTTTTTTTATTAAGAGCCTTTTAACATAAGACTTCTATTAAATGCTAAAAAATAGTTTTAATATTAAAGTGTAGATAAAGTAATTGTATTTTGAAAAGGTTGACTGCAATGCATTCTCACAGAAAATGGGAAAAACCAGTAGCCACAACCCTGGTTTTGGTAAGGTTGTTAAGACAACAATGCTTATCACACCATGCATTTTGCTATTTCATGCTGTTTGAAATACATTAGTTTAAGTTTACATTCAGATGCCTCTAAAATTGCTGCTCTACATCCAGTTAATAAGCTAGTATTTAAACATTGAACAGAATATTACTTGAGGGCCTGAGCTGTTGCAATAAGAGCTCACCTTTTTCCTTCACCTTCCTGGCCTCTGAGGAGAATTGCATGTAGTTTCTGTTGCTCCTTCTTTCAAGTTCTTATTAAAAACATTTAATCTAAGAGGAGATGATGCAGATCTGTCCATTGGTGTGTTAGAGGCAGCACTGCATGCCCCAGGCCCCTAAAGGTGTGGAGGAGGTCTACCTTCTGCTTGTGTTACCTGAGGGAAGAGCTGTTCTCCAGACGCCACATGCAGCAACTCCTTGTTTGGCTGGGGGGGACGCAGAGTGTTCTGCCTGGGTCTGATTAATTAATTGTTTCTTTCCATATCAAAGGTGGTAATGCAACAGGTACAGGAGTGCATTTCTCAGGGAAATTATGTCTTAATGGTTTTCTCATCTGTTTTATTCTCACCACAGAAGCAGAAGGCAGCATAAAAAGCTGCTGTTAGTTGTGATTTACCATTAATCTTCAGTCAAGGTCTCTCAGTCTTTCTGAAACTGTCTTGAAATCCATTGTAATGAAAAGGCAAGACTCCTGGAGACAGAAACTCTGTCTAAGTCCATACATTACATACTTAATTTTTGCAGCCTTGTGTGAGGTTATCTGCTGTGATTGATTGTTTGTAAATGTAATTTCAATAGAAATCCATTAGTGCTTTAATCCTGTAGACATAAGTGAATATCTCATTATTTTACTATGCAATCAAGTTTGCAAGATCACATTTTGTCCGCTTTGTTCTCTAAGTCATCAGTAACGCCCTTGCTTATGTAATGAAGGATGCACAATATGACTAGAGATTGATAGGAATACAAGTACAGACTCATTTTTTTCCACAGCCCTTTCAGGGGTAGGTGTCACAGGCTGCACAGACTCCTTCAGCACGCTGAGCAGTCTTGTCATGATGTAGCACAAAGTGCAGGCATATGGTGACCTTCAGTGCTTGGTGATGTTGGACTTTAATGATTGGGGATTAGTGTTTACAAGGTGTTTTCAGTGTCGGACTCTGTGTGTTATGTGTATATATCTATACATAATTTCTGCAGACATTTATTTTGCTTCACCAGTAGCTAATGACAACACACAGAAGGATCCGTCTTTGACAAGTATCAAAAGCAATATGTGCCCCATATGCATCAAACTTGCAGGCTAAAGCAAAGCGTGACTTTGGCAGTCATTTTGTGGCAGAAAAAAATCTCCCAAATAAAAAGATGACTGGAAGTCAAATACGCTGATCCTGTTAGAGATTTTTATGCAAAAGAATATGAGATGTTGGGAAATGTGGCACACTGTGAAGTAATGTATATTTTGCTTTTTTTATTGGAAATATCGAGTGCATTGCAGGCATTAAGGAAATAGAATCACAAAAGCCTTCATCCAAAAGGGGCTAAATGGAGCTTGGGATTTATGGACATTGTACTACTTCAGCCATAATTGACAGACAACATTACCTGTATCCACTAGCTTTAGGGATAATTTATTTAAAAAGCAAACAGGAACAAAAGGTGGATAGGGAAATTAAAAAGACCTGTGCTACCTCCTGCAGAAACACCAAAAAAGCCCTGACTGTACTTCAATGGATTACTTCTTTGTATACGTGTTTATTCATTTTGTATACACTTATACAAGTATCATCTTTGGTTTTGCTGTTTTTAATTAAAAATCTGGTTCCATTTATTATTGGCCTGACCTGACATAACATCCTATGCAGTCCTGATGGCAACTCAGTAGGCTGCCACAGACACTGTGGTAGAGCAAATGCCAACTCATGCCTGCAGGCAGATGGGAAAGTAAAACATGCATGTTATTTCCAAGCCACTTAAAAAACCCCTTCTCTTACACCATGAGATAAAAACATATTCAAGAAAATCTGTCTTTTTATACATTTAGATAAATATGTTCTGTAAGACCAATTACACTATGTTTTTGAATATATACAGCAATTAGGATATTTTGTTGAGTGTATTTACTGTAACTACCAATCATATTAAAGCCATGTTGGTAGCACTCTTCTTTATTCTTTATCTTCCTTAAAAAGAAATTCAGATGTGAAGAGCTGGAAGCTGAAGGAAATATTTGTCACAATCTTTTTTTTAGGCTACTACATAATATATATTCAGTTAAAAACTAACCAGTGATTGCTCGTTAGGTACTTTAAAACTGATGGCAGTTAGTATCTGCTCTTAGTATTGTCTTTGTGCCATGTTTCAGTTGGGATAGACTGACTTTTACAATGTCATAAAAAAACAAAACAAAAAAAGCAAACCCCAATCTCCTGTTCTGCTTCTGACCAAAGGGAACATTCCTTTGTCTTGCTAAGATGCAGAAGTGCCTTCTATGTAGTCAAGTAACTGCCATCTGCTATTCCTATCATTTTGAGACTTGTACATTAAAACAGTTTTTCAGAATTTTGTTGTGTTCAACACAAAAATCCTTCCTTTATATATTTTAGGAGCATGGGTAAATACTGAGTTTTTTAGAAGTAGTCTGACTTATTCAGTGATGCAGAAAGAAAACCTAGATAATGGAAAATTATTTGAATACTGCCAAAAGTTGAAGAAAGGTGTAGGTAAGTAAAACTGCTCCCCAAAGACTGTAAACTGTGTGTGCTTCCACTGGTGGGGAAAACAAAATATTTTTTTTATATATAAAAGCTTATAAATCTTGCTTCATAAACTGTCAAAATTATTAGGCTTAGAAATAGAAGTGATAAAACCATAAATCTTCATACAGCTGTCATTTAGATTTTAAGATATACTTGACCAGCAAACAAGAAAAAAATGTAAAAATGTAGGTTAATATATAAAAGTGGAAAAGTAGGAGATTGAGGCAGCATTTTTTGGTACGCTTTCCTTCTACATTACATCAGGTGTAGAGTGGTATCAGTTGAAATGATTTCTTATTCAACTTTCTATTAATATTTACTATGTTTGTTTCTATTAATTTAGCAGTTTCTCATTTTAATTTTTTTTAATTCTTAAGGATAGCACAAAGTTTGCTTTCCAGCCCAAAGAATGGCCTTGTGGGAGTCTGTATGGGGCTTTCATCATTCCTTATGCTTGTCTCTGGGCACCCTCTTTTTGTCCACAGCCTAGTTGAAGTATGTGTTATTCACTAAATTGGACTGATATTCTTGTCTGAAAAAACACTCCTTTCCCATTTTGTGTTTGTGCAGGTGATTATTTCTGTCTGAAAATGTGATCACTTGCCCATATTTTTATTGAATTCCTGATATTTTTTTTTCCAAGCTACTTCAAATGCTTGAGATTTTCTTTATTAGTTCTAATTTTGACCTTTAATTTTCTCCCAGCCCATCTTTACCTGGTGCTATTGGATGATTTAACATGAATGCTCTGTGTTTGAAAGCTATTGAATAGTTGAAGCAATAACCTGTACTCAGACAAAGATAGTACCAGAGTAGCACTGTCATGAAGAGACACAGAAATCTCTGGAAGATTCTCCATCTCCTGGTATCTCGTGGCTGTGCTTACAAATATGGTGGTGTCCCTTGATTTAGTTTTGCTTACATGAGTGGCCCCTGGGAATTTTTCTCTGGTTTGGCAATTTCACTGACAGGAAAGGCAATTCTGCAATTTGAAGCATTTAAATAATGGGAGCAAACCCACCAACTAAGAGGAAGAAACACACTGGCTTTTGAAGACATGTGGAAGTATGTCCTTGAGGAGTCCAAAAACTATCAAGTTCATGAGCTTTTTCAGCTCTGTTGTTCTGTCTTCAGCTACTAAGTACAGCTTGAACTACCAAGGGCTGTCTGAATTTTGACCCTGTCCTTACCTTTCCCAAAAGAAGCAATATAATAAAGCCCAAACAATTAGCTCAGCTTTCTCACCAACAGAAGTGCAAGGGGAAATGTGATAATGGGATAAGCACTCAGACCCAGTAAAGTGTGTCTTCTTGTCTGAGCATGACACTTGAAGGTTACATGTTCAGAGGTGATCAGTGAGAATGATTATTATTCCAGAAAACTTGACCTGCAAAGAAAGGCCAGAAGAACTGAAGTTAATTCAAGGAGGGGTGGGAAGGAAGAATGGAGACAAGCTTTGAGCACGAAGGAGGTCACTGCCATGAGGAACTGAGCAGAGGCAGGTTCTTTCATCCACTGTGGTGAGAAACATTCAGCTCAGACTTCAGGAACAACTTTCCAGCTTTATTGTTTGTCAGGTTATCTAAGGAAATGAAACAGTCTCGCAGAAGAGCTTAGGCCCCTTCCAGCCTATGGTAGGATTCTCAGACTTTGCTCCTGTTACACTATCCCCCGTACCTGACTTTATTCCCTGTCTTGTTCCTCCTGTTGCATGTTTAAGGGCTCTTCCTCAGCCCCCTTATCTTCCATAGGTGCACATGTGTAATGATTTATTTTTTTTTTTTTTTAAACTTCTAGCTTTATTTATCAGGAAGATTGCAATCACTGACTAATGTTCTTCAGAAATTATTTTTTCTGATTATATCCCAGGCAGTTTCTGCTTGGGTGTTGTACCAAGTTGCCATTCACAGCAAGGAAGTATAAACAAATCTCTCTTGGTGAGACAACAGGTTCTCTATCTTTACCCGTTTACAGCATTTACAAAACCAGCTGGGGTTCTCCTTACACTATCCTGGTTCTTGGGTTATCATTTCATCTCTTCCTCCTGTGTCTCATTTAGTGGGTATAGTCCTCTTCCTCAGACATATTTTTCAGGTGATGTTATCTGTAGCTTTTATACTGACAGTCAGCACACATCCATCTCTATATGGATCTGTTTTAACTCTATTAAGTCAGAATCTCTGTAGGTCTTTTTAGTAGTACATGAAACATAAAAAGGATGAAAATAAGCTTAAACATCATTTCAATGATATTAGTTAGAAGTGTCACCGAACTTTTTTTTTCAAACTAGTGTATTCTTCCAAACCTCCCTTAGGCACAGAAGAGCATCGCAGTGGCAAAGACTGAAATCCTCCAGTAGAAGATGCAGCAGTGTATGTTCTGCTGGTAATTTATGAAGTTGCTGTTTTCCTCAGTCTGCTTAATCACATCAGTCTGCTTAATCACATCAGTCTGCTTAATCACAAAATGAATTCATGGTTCTTGTTTTAAGATCAAAACCAGCTGCTGAGGAAATGCCCATCACAAAACAAATGGAGAGTTAGTGGCTAAACCTCTCTCTCTGCCCTCAGCATAAGTTGTGCCATGGGATGTTTATGTTGGACGTGAGGAAAAAACTCTTCACTGAAAGGGACCAGGCTGCCCAGAGAAGTGGTGGAGACAGCATCCCTGGAAATATTTAAAAGACATGTAGATGGGGCATTTAAGGACACGGTTTAGCAGTGGACTTGACAGTGCTGGGTTAACAGTTGGACCCAATGATCTTAAAGCTCTTTTCCAAACTAACTGATTCTGTGATTCTATAACCAGTGAATTTGCCTTGGGAGAGTTTATAAAAGAAGCCCTCTTATCATATGAAATAATTTGTTACAGCAATTTTATGGGATAATTTAAATATGGGATAGTGTGTGTATCTAATGTTGGAAGACTTTGAGCACCTAAAACAAAAGCTGTAGAAGCTGAATTTTCATGCTGTCTCTACATACAGTTGGTTGGCATATCCATACTTGAAATTCTGCTGGCACCAACACTTCTGCTTGTACAGATGCCTGAACTGCCAGAGTCTGAGTGGTGTCACACCTGACTCCTCTTTAAACCTGGTTGGGTTTCTTTTGTTTGTTAGTTTGGTTTGGTTTTTTTGTTTTATTTGTGTGGTTGTTTGTTTGTTTGGTTGGTTTGTTTTGTTTTTTCACAAATCTGCTGACAGCAGTGACCAGAAGTGATGCTGTGACACTGTCTGTGCCATATCAATGTGGTCAGGCCTAGTAGGAAATGCAGTGGCCCCGACAATTTTAAGATGTAGCAAGAGGAGGGGATTGGGCCAAGAAAGGAAGTATGAATGCCTTGCATAGCTTGTGATGACCTTTTGCTATGTGGTGCAAGTAGTGTTCTCTTCCTTGGTGTAGCTGTGGTCTTGTGGTTATGGTGGTATCCTGGATGATGGGAGAGGAAGATGTGAACACCTGGAATTAAAGATGGGCATACATCCTGGAAATTCTGACCACTCAGCTTTTACACAGAGGATAGACATAACCTTGGCAGAAAGGCAGATTTTCATACCTACTTTCCTGCTTGCCATTTCCCTCTGCCTACTGACAGTTTCACAAATGGATGCTCTGAGGTGTCTGACTCTTCTCCTGTGCTGCCTGCTGAAAGCCAAAGGCCATATACATGTTTCTGTGCCATACACCTGCACAACAGGATTAGGAACTGCTAGTCTGGAGGCATCTGTGTCTGCTATTCCTGGGTTTCCCAACTCATGGAAACACTTCCCAGGACACTGCAAAGGACAAGAAATGCTGAATGGTTCATGACTTGAGAGTCTTCCACTTTGCTGTGATTTCCAGCAGAGTCTTGAGGACTGTTAGAAAGGCTTTGAAATTACAAGAATTTGTGGCTAAGTCTGAAAGAGCCACCAAGGGATGCAGGATTTAGGAAAGGTGGGAAGAACACAGACTCTTAAATCTGCCAGCCCTGCAAGATTCACCCTGCTGGGTCAGTGAGCTCACAAATAGGGAACCAGCCATGGAGGGATGTTATTTTAATTTATTTAAGATACCTCTCTGAAATCTAGGTAAGTGTTTTTGGAAAATAAGGGTGAACTTGCAATGGAATTTCATTATTTAGCCAAGGGGGGGGGGGGGAAGCTTTTTTAAAGACAAGTTTTTTTATTCAGACTAAGTTTGTAATTTGGTGACTGCTGGAAAGCCATCAATCCACATTCACACTAACTTGTTAATTAGGCCCTTAGTAGGTGATTAACAAACTTAGCTGAGTCATCACCCACAAGCTAGTCAGTGGGTACATATCATCAGATCATCATTCGAACACAAACTCCCTCATTTTCAACCCCAGCTTGTCAGCTGCCGCTGGCCCTGGAGGCACAGACAGAACGGAGCTGTCAGCCCTCAGGATTCAATTGCAATACTTGTGCTTTCTGGTGTTTTACTTAACGCCTCAGTTCTTGCATTGCTGTTGTTATGAAAGAATCTCCATCCCCCCCTGCAAAATTAAGTTTTTGTTTTTCTTTCTTCCCTGTAAATGTGTACATCAACTTGAACTATGAACCTTATAGAACAGAGGGGAAAAAAATGAGAATGCCACTGTGATTTCTTTTTAATCTTATTTTAATTAAGAAAGGGAATAAGTGGGGTTTTTCATGCTTGATGTTGGTAGTACTGTAAAACTTACTGAGGGTTTGTTTTCTTGATTTGTTTATCTCCATCAGCAGTGGTAGACAAGCTAATACATTAACTGCTAAAATGGCTTCTTTTGGGTAATAATTCTGTTAATGGTAACACACATTTTGTTCAGTGCTAGTCAAAATGCATCCCAGGTAAAACAGTTGGAAGCAGCATTTTGCTATAGCCATGGGGAGATTGTGATCAGTCTTCAGCAGACAGTTTCTATTTCTTTAAAAGCCCTTCTGAAATGTAGGGATTAGATCTGTGACAAAGTTCATCAGTCATTTCTGTCAACGTAGCTTGGCATTTCAGGACTACCTGTATACAACTGGTTTTCCAGATCCTGGTCCACCTTACAGTGATTTTTCTGCTGTTGTGAGATGTGGTGCTTCTTCTGATGCTACCTGGCTCTTGAAGGAGTACTACTTAAAAATTTCTCTCACTATAGTAGGACATAAAATAAAATTCATGATGCACGATATTTGTTTACAAGTGACACTGTCAGTACAGTGTGGTCAGCTGTTTCTTCAACTAACAGGACCTTAGGAAAGTATTGACAATCTTTATGTTATGTGAACTTACAAGACTGAAGCCCTCTGGTTCTTAAACTGTAATGTAATACGAAATTCTCAGAAGCATATTTTACACATGAAATATTATCTGTGGGATGCTTCTACTAACCTTTAAACCTTATAAGCTATTCAGCTATTGTGTTTTTATAGTGTGTAGGACTACAATGGTTGTCATTATCTTAAAATGTAACACAAGCCAGTTCTTTCACTGTACTACTCGTATTTCCATTCTGGTGTGTCTGAATATCTGCATCATTGTACTATGTGAGTGCGTTTTTCATACTTAAAAATAGACTCAATAACCCTCTTCCTTCTCTGCCTTTCATTTTACAACTGAAGTAGCAGCTACATTTCCTGTCTCAATAGCACTTACGAAGCAATTAGGCAAATTTGGGACAGATCTTGCCACTGAATGCGAGACAGATTTCTCTTTATCCTCGCTAGGACTTGTACATGTGAAAGCTAACAGATTATACTCTAATAGCCCGGTTCTTTTCCTGCCCCTGCAAGAAGCACTCTTCTTGTTTTATACATGGGCCATTTGATTTCTTCCCACAAAATGAAATTAATGGATCCTCTAATTGGTCATTTGTAATTAATTAGTATAAAAAATTATTCATCTTTGTCTCTGTTGTACCTTCTCTTGTCTTCAGTGACTACTGCTCATGATTATACTGCTGAAAGGAATTATGAGCACACAAATTAGAAAGGCTTATTAAAGGTAAGATAAAAACATTTTTTTAAAAAGCCAACAGAATACCTCCAACAGTAAAAAAAAAAAAAAAAAAAAAAAAAAACAACAACCCAAAAACCTGTAAAATCTCACTGTTTCAACTAAATTCAGGGAGAAGATAACTGATTTTTATTAGGTTTCTGGGACTGGATTTTAGGAACCCATGGATTACGACTGAAGGCAGAATGGACAGGGTCCTCCTCAGGTGCCAGACACTGGAGAAGAGAGTTTGACCCTCATGATCCCTCAGCTTTAGATCAAAAATTCTGTATAGGGAATGGAACACCTCACTGGTCAGTTTAGAGTCACCTGCCCTGTCTGCTTCTCCCCACAGGTGTGGCCTTTTACTTTCTGCACCCCCAGTGTGATAGACAAGATTTAGCAGTGACCTTGGTCTCTATAGGAGCAAGAGCCTCTCTGCACACCCATCCTTAGCAGTAACTCTAAACATGGAGTGTTATCAGTGCGAGAAGCAGACACTGCCTGCAAAAATGTGCCATTAACTTCAGAAAGTGCTACTTAGTGGAAACTGAGCTGAAAAGTAAAATCAGTGAACAGAATTAGTTTTGTTCTAGCTCAAATCAGGACACTTGTTTACTGAAGTGGTAATGAGAGAGTACACTAACATTTTCCTACTAGTTATGAGGCTGGTTATCAAGGAGGAAGAATAATTATTTCTGTTGAAAGAGCAAATGTGTGTTAAGTGGTCATAAAGTTTTTACACTGTTTTAAAAAAGCTTCTAAGCGTCCAAAGAGTGAAGTTCTGGGACAGCCTACATCAAAGGAGTTGGTGGGAGCCGAGAGATGGGGAGTATTTAATGATTGTGCAGACTGTGCTACTGTGTTTATATAGGGAAAGCATGAGAAATTGTAGAGAGTTTGTGGTGAAACAGCTAGGCTTAGGGTAAGCAACTGAATGTCTGACTGCTTGGTAAGCTTGGGAAGGGTTAAGGACTTTTCAGCTTTATTGGTTGTGGTGATTTGGACAATCATGGTATGACTGTTACATCATAATACTTAAGGTTTTCTGCTAGGTGTCTTAAAGGACCAGGAAGGAGTTCAGCCTCTGAGATTGGGGTTTTTCTGCTTGTTCATGTGTTTATTGCCTTATTTTTAATCATTGGAAACTGTGTACAGAAAGAGACAGAGTAGGGGGAGGCATGATGGTATTCCTGTTAGTAGGCAGTTCTTTCACTTGGTGTGTCCTGCTCATGAGTGCAAGTGGCTGCCTTTGTTGGGATCAGGATCACCTGCCACCTCAGGCTAGTGGTGACTCCCTCCCCTTCCTCTCCTCTGCCAAACAAGACATAGCCCCCTTCTTCAGGTTGTTATGGTGTAAGATAAAAGATCCGTCTCCTTTAGCACTAAAGAACAATGGCAGGTGGAGGAACCCCAGAAGCTTATCATATAAACAGAGCACACACAAGTCTGCTGCAAGAGAGTGATGGGCTCCATTGTCCAGGTGTCAGAACCATCAAGATCAGTCAGTGGGAGAGGGTCTTGGGACCACCTTTGAAAAGAGGGAAGTCACTGCCTATAGGTTGTGGGAATTATTATGGGATGTAGGGGAAGATTATTTTGGGATTGTGTGAGACTTATTGCGGGATGTTTAGAGGAGGAAAAAGTGTGAGGGATCAAGGCAGATTGGGAGCAAGTGTAGGAAATAGGAGGGAAAGGGCTTGAAACAGGCTGGTTGTATGTAAACAGGTTGCTGGTCAGTACACTTGTCAGGCTATGCCCTGTGCCTGACCAGCACCATCTGTCCCGTCTTCTCATTAAATTCCATTTCTAAGCTAGTTCTCTGGCTCAGGGCTTGTTATTCTGTGCACGTGTGTGTGTAAGGAGGTCCAAGCGCCAACAGCTGGACTAAGGACCATGACTTACAGGGCCTATGTGTCTGCAGTGCCAGAAACAGGAGCGAATGCATGTATGTACGTGGTGTATGATCACTAGTAAACATCACACTTGATTAGCTGGTGAGCAGGATGAGAGTCCTGGCAGCCAAGTGTTGAAGCAGCCAGGAGTCTGGGTGGGATAGTGGAGAAACCAGAGGGTCTGAGAGTTGGCTGCTGGAGGGACCAGGAAGCCAAAACCAGCTGCAGAAGAGGCTTAAGGGACAGATGAGAGATGCTATTGCGTGTGTGTGTGTGCCTGAGGCAACTGGAGACCAGAGGCACCTAAGGGGAAGTTACTGGGTAGGCTGAAGACCTAAGATCAGTGGCTGGAGAGACCCATAGTGTGCATCTGTGTGCCTGAGCACCAGCAACTGGAGCAGGACTGTGGGTCTCAGGGGCTTGCATGTCCGGATGCCAGCAGCTGGGGAGACCTTGGTGTCCAGGGACAGCTGCTGCACAGATTGTCTGAGTACAGCCACTGAAGGGGTTCATGTTGTGTATATATTTTCTACTAAAGTGCTTTCATTGTGATCAACCAGAAAGGGAAATGAGATGAGGCTACTGGTGCTGTGTTTTTGCAAGTGCCATGGTTTCTGCGTGTTCATCTGCATGGCTGCTGATGCGTGTATGTGGATGTGTATATGCCTATGTGTGTATTCTCTGTAGGAAATACCTGCTCAGCCTCGCAACTGGCTACACCTAGGGGCACAGAGCTGTGGCAACCTTAGCCTCTGTTGGGCCACCAGATTCAGCAGCTCTAATAAAGGTCACTAGCAGTCTCACAGAATAAATTCCCTGTTTCTATGTAGGTCAAGGGCATTGGCAGTGTTTCTCATCTTTCTATGCTCTCATTTTGTGGCACATCATTGATGTCTCATTGAGGGTTTTACTACAAGTTTTCAGTGTGTAGGGAATATTTTGTGGGTTTGGGTTATCGGAGGACATGTTCTCTACATTCTTTTACTGCATGATATCCTACAATTGCTGAAATGGGATTTAATGAGCAAGGTCTAGTTTTACATTGCAGTAGGCAGATTATACTGACTATATGCCACCAACTGAAAATGGTTGCTTTCTAAGTAGTTTTACCACTTGGAGCTTCTGGGTTGATCTTGTGCATAAACCTCTCATAGAATCCCAAGTTGGAAGGGACCTCAAGGATCATCTGGTCCAACCTTTCTTGGCAAAAGCACAGTCTGGACAAGATAGCCCAGCACTCTGTCCAGATGAATCTTAAAAAGTGTCCAGTGTTTGGGAACCCACCAGTTCTCTGAGAAGGTTATTCCAATACCTGATTGTTCTCATTGTGAAAATGTTTCTTGTGTCTACTCAGAATCTCCCCAGGAACAACTTGTACCTTTACCCCTTGTCTTCTCCACGTGACTCCTTGTAAAAAGGGAACCTCCATCTTCTTTGTGGCCACCCTTTAAATACTGGGATGTGGTGATAAGGTCTCCCTTGAGCTTTCTTTTCTCAAGGCTGAACAAAAACAGTTCTCTCAGCCTTTCCTCATATGGCAGCTTCCCAGTCCTTTGATCATCTTTGTGGCCCTTCTCCAGACCCTCTCCAGCCTGTCCACAGCTTTTTTGTACAGCAGGGACCAAAAGTGAATGCAGTGTTTGAGTAGAGTGGGATAATGACTCTCTGCTGTGATGCCCTTGTTGATGCAGCCCAGTATCCTGTTGGCTTTCTTTGTTGCAGCAGCACACTTTCACTCCTACTGAGCTTGTTGTCCATCAGGACCCCTAGGCCCCTTTCCCCAGAGCTGCTCCCTAGCTGGGTAGATCCCAGCCTGTGCTGCACTCCTGAATTATGTATTTCCAGGTGCCAGACCTTACACTTGACCTTGTTGAACTTTATAAAGTTCTTGATAGCTCCCTCTTCCAGGAAAGAAGTGCAGATCTTTTTTCCACCTGGGCAAGACTAACAAGTTGGTGTTTAGCGTTCGGGTTTTTTTTTTATTTATTTTGGTGGGTTTCGTTTCTCCTAAATGTGTGAAGATTTTTCATTTCTTCTTACTGGATTTCATCCTACTTTTTCCAGAGTGTTTCTATCATTTACCATTGTTCTGAATTCTGCGACTACATTTCTGTATCTTGGATCCCCTATGGACTGTTACCTGCAACTATAATAGCTTACATGTTATTTCATCATTCAGTCCAATATGATAGTGGGACTGGAATAGACTGTATGAAACAGGAGTAGGCTGTATGACATCCAATGAAAAATTTGTAGCTGATCTTGTTCTCTACTGAAAAAGTTTGTTCTCTATGAAAAAAAGATGATCTGACTGGTTTAGGGCAGGATTTGCCATTTACTTCTAAGAAGGTGTTAGCAATGAAAAAGAAAGAAACTTGAAAATGGAGTCAGTTAAGCAGTGAAATTGTGTAATTGAGCATCTGTTCAAAACTAAAAAAAATGCAAAATTACTTTTAGATGTTTTTTATAAGATACCTTAATGAATCTCAAAACATTAATGTTAATATCATATATGTATAGCATATAAAGTACAAACCAAGCAGAACAAAAGAATTGTAGAAGAAAATATTTAAACATTAATTTCAAAATTAAATGAGGAAATTAAAAGTAATGCACTTTTTCTATTAAAAGGAGTTGAAATGAATCATTTCATAAGTATTCTTTCATTTTGAGAGAAGTTGGTCTTATGATAATAACAAAATTCCAAGAACTGTCATGTGGAATTTGTGTGTATCATGCAACTAGAAGTTAAGGAAAGATGTGGCAGGTTTTTTTCCTGCTCTGTAGTATGGTAATGTTAAAATACACTTATATATTACAGCATCTAGGGGTTGAATTACAATATAGATTTCATACTATGTTGATTGTGAGACTCACTTCACTCTGATATTTCCTTGAACATTCCTTTATTTAGACATGATGGAGCAAATCCACAACTTGTTTATTATTTTATCATCGAGCATTTTCCTTTTTAATTTTAATTCAGATTAAAAAAAAAAAAAAAATCTGCATATTTCTCCATGAATAACGACAGTGATGTCTGAATTAAAGTTTTCTACTCAGACTCTCGGCTGTGTTTGACACCTCTTACAGAGTTCAGAGGCAGAGCCTCTTTCTGTGTTCTCAGCATCCTGCGTTCTCAGTGGTGTACCTTTTAATATTTTCACGTTGCTCTAAATCTGTGTGAGTTTATTAGCACGGTGCTGAGTCTGAGCTACTATACCCTGCTGAGGGACTTAGCTGCAGCACAGAGCTCTGGCAGAATGTCTCCTGATATTGTAAGAATTACTTGTTAAACTCTATACACGTTGTTGACATAGCAGCAGCATTTTGAAGCACTAACTAATGCTTCCACAGCTGTAGGTAGTATCAGGCACTTGGCTGTTATTAGGAAAGTTGCCAACATATTAGCAATGTTTGTATGCACAGTTACTATAGCCAAAGGTACTCTTTGTTGTTAGGCACCACTGTCAGAAATGTTCTTAACATGTCTTAAATCTCCCATTACTGTAGCCCCAGCTGACTGGGGAAGCTAATAGCATTGGCAAAAAGCTCCTTAGAAATTACAAGCAACACCCATATGCCAGCATTTGTTGCTAAGTGAAATAAATTGTTACTAGCACCGCCAAGTTGCTGGAGCTGCTTGTAATAGCTATGAATAGGTGATTAACGTCAGCTCAAAGCATTGCCGGCTGCCTGATGGAGCTTGTAACACCCAGGAACTCCGGACCACAGGACTTCTGATGGCTGGAAGCATTGCTGGCTTCCTGGCAGTATGTGTAACAGCCATGAACCCTAAAATACAGGATTCATAACATCTCTTTTGTCCATCGTTCCTTGGCTCTGGTGAAATCTAATTACCAAGATAAAACCTGAGGAATTTTGTAATGTCCCTGCAGTTATTTTTGCTGGTGAATCAGCTGATAAGCTTCATTACATGAAAATACTAAATTTGCAGGTTTTGTCATTCACAGGTTGTTCTTGCATTTTCAAGTAAGAAGGAGGCTGGATTCTCAGTGTGGCCATACTCTACATTTATTGCCAGGGGTGGGGATGGGCTTTCACGGAACTGCTTATAAAATTCTTATCCTGGGAGCAGTTCCATGCTATTTCCTATCTTGGTATAATTGAAAGCAGCCTGAGGATTAGAGATCTAGCTTCCAACTAAGAACTGCCAGAGTTGAAGCACTGTGCCAGCAGTTTCCACCCTCTGCTTGTTTTCTGTGTGGGAAGCTGCAGTGAGTATAGGAAGGATTAATAATAATACATAAACTTTTAAAGATGTCAATCTGTATGCATATAAAAGGTCAGTGCATAGGCCAATTGTCCTACAGTATTTAATGTCATGTTGCTATATAAGAGTTCTAAGTCATGCAAGTAATGATAACATCTCTAACATTACAAATGCAATACACAAAATTATTGACTAATCTACAACTGTAACATGCCAAAACCCAGTATTTATCCATAAACATCTAGTTTTTGTGAGTAGAAGGAATATTTCCACTATCTCTGCCAAAATTGTTTTTACTAGTCCTTGCACTGCTAAGTGACTGTGCTTAGATCTTGAAATCCCAACTTTCTCATTAAATACAGATGTTGTTTAGTATGATAAAGAGCACATTGTGTTGCTCAGATAATTAAAATGGTGGTGTTGGTCATGAGTTCTTGTGAATGCTTACCAAGCCAGTAGCTTATTCATTCTCTTTTATAAGCAAGAACTATGCAGTGTAAAATGAAACACGAAAGAAACAAGTTCAGAACAAAGTTGGAATATGGTTCCTCAAGGAAAGTATGGTTAAGCTGTGGATTTCTTTGCTTTGGATTATTATTCAGGCCAAAAATTGCAACTTCAAAGAGTAGCTAATTAGTGAAAAAACCCACATGGGTAATACTAAATGCAAAGACATCACAAAGATCCAAAGAAATCTATGAGAAATCCACAAACTTCTGAAAGTTGGGAGTTTTCTTTGGGAATGTCTCTGACAGTGACTGAGAGATGATGTCTAGGAAAGAGCAGGTGCAGAGGTGAAGGAAACAGTGGTGTTTATTTTTGCTTTGATCTGGTGTGGCCATTGCCCTGATATGTTCTTAAGCTTTTTTGAATCAGAGCATGTAGCTCAGACACAGTGGATCCCAGCATAGGTGTTTGCCTTCCTTTGTGAACAACCTGATTAAGTAAATTTGAATTAATAAATTTGAACATTGTGTGGATTTTTCCCATTCATCTCCTCAGACTGTCAGCTCTCAAGCTTCCTGAAGAGGAATGAAGTGATAACAAATTTATGGCTGATTATCTTAGGTGAAATCTAAAGCTACTCTTATCTGCAGTTTTTAGATGGATGCCAGTTTCTGAGTGCAGAAGCAATGAGATAACTGCATTTGTGGGATTTGTGAATTTTCATTTGTGAAGTTATGTGTTGAAATATGTGACTCAAATAACACTGTATTTTTCAATGACAGCCATCTAAATGAGACAGCATGCTGGCCACCTGAGCCTGAAATACTGTACAGTAACTGCACGGACAGAGACAACACAAAGGTGTTTGAACACCATTCGTTTGGATTTAGGGAAGATATTGTCTGTGAAGCTGAGTATAAACAGTAGGGCTGCGGGGTATCATTCATATGGGACGTGTTTGCATTACTATCAGTTTGTCAATAAAGAGGAAAATAGGGGTATATACCATACAATCATTCTGCTTTAGAGCTTAATTCGCAACTGCACCTTAGTGGTTTTTAAAAGTAATCTTTATGACTTTGTTATTTCACCAGTTTTATTTTTCTGTGTTAATCTATTTTTATCAGGAATATTTTGAGAAGATGACAAGCATAGAATGTGAGTACATATATAGGCATTTAAAAATATATTATTTCATATTTAGACTACAGGGGCCAATACTACTTAACATCTTCAGTAATGTCTTGGAAGAAGGGGCAGGGCACAACCTCAGCAAATTTGCAGGTGTGACAAAAATAGGACGATTGGTTGGTACACCAGATGGTTGTGCTGCCATTCACTGATACCTCGAGAGGCTGTAGGCGTTAGCCAGAAAGAATCTTCTGAAGCAGAGCAAAGGGAAATTCCAAGTCATGCCCTGAGGATGAAGAAACTCCAGGTAGTCATCCATACAGGCTGGGTGGTGTTTGGCTGGAAAAACAGCTTTGAGGTAAAGGCCCTGGGGCTCCTGGTGGACATCAAGTGGAACATGAGACAGAAAAGTGCCTTTGTGGCACTTTGCTGCACTTTGCAGCAGCACCCCCGGGCTGCACTAGGGAGAGTGTTACCACTAGGTCAGAGGAGGTGGGTGAATCTTCTCCTCTGCTCAGACCTGACTAGAACACATCTGGAGTGCTGTGGCCAGGTCTGGGCTCCCCAGAACAAGAGAGACATGGATATGCTGGAGAAAGTCTAGCCATTGCAAGGATGAAGGGATTCCAGCTTCTCTCATATAAGGAGAGCCTGAGAGAGTTAGGATCATTTAGCGTGGACAAGAGAAGGCTCAGGGGAGATCTTATATGTGTGTAAATAAGTGTATATAACTTACACTGTATAAAATCCTTAGGACTGGGTTTTGTTTTTTCTTTATTACTTCAGCTCTTTAAGAA
This sequence comes from Megaceryle maxima, assembly GCA_024605025.1. Taxonomy (NCBI): domain Eukaryota; kingdom Metazoa; phylum Chordata; class Aves; order Coraciiformes; family Cerylidae; genus Megaceryle; species Megaceryle maxima. The sequence goes on along the minus strand of JANHGN010022517.1, from coordinate 79,295 downwards.
TGAAGACGGTGTTTAGCATGATGAAGAACTATTTGGTTTCCGAGAGCTGACCACAGGCACAGCTCAGCCCCTCTCAATAGGCTGTAGTTACCAATCCCAGTCATGTTCCACAGCAGCGGCTTGTGCCTGCTGCTAGCTCCAGGTCTGGTTGGAAGGTGTGAGGGGCAGAGGAGCTGTGGAGGCTGCCACTATCTGTGCCTTCACTGACCTACAGGTCTTTGGTGGCTGTGGGACATGGGCTAGGGAGAGGGATCACTGTGGAGGGAAGTGAGGGGCAGACCATCTGGGGCAGACACCACTTTCTCCAGCCCTTTCAGTTGTTGTCTGCTTGTTCTACCCTCACCTTTGTATCCCGCCTTCTCTGGGAACAGTTTACTATTCTTGCCTCTTCTAAGCAGCTCAAGTGAAGTCGTGGTGTACCTTCTCAAAACAAGCACCCCAAAATACCTAGAAGATGTAATATTCCTTTTGGAGTCATCGCCCTGACACCTCCTGACCTGCTCCCTTCCAGCCACCACATTGAACTGAGTCCTGCAGGCTCAGAACATGGATAAATGCATGGGGTTTTTTTTTCTGGCAGTGAGAGATAGCTGTCAACATGGTAAAATTATGTGTATTGATCTTTGTGTAGCTTATGGGTTCTCAATAACATCAATAAGTCATAGTGTCAAAAATTCTGAATTATTATATACTCTATGTGAACACAGAAGAAATCCTTTCCATCAGCAGTGTGGCCATTCCCTTTTCATTTGATCAATAACTTGAAAGTAGACATCACTTTAACATAAAAGGAAAAACTGTGATTTGAATGACATTCTGACACAACTAACATATTTTATAGCCAACATAAGGAAGGAGAGTATAATACAAAATGTTTTTCTCTTTTCTGGATCCACTAATTCAAAACATTTCTAGACCATATGTTTTTGAGGCTTTACTCTGTTTTGCTTTTTTGGTTGTGGCTCCTACTATCTCCAGGGAAACTTCACATTTGCCGTGCATCATTTTGTGCAAAGAACAGTGAGAAAGCCTTCTACCCATCCACCTCTCTCCCATATTTAGCTGACTGTCAGAGGGGGATAAGTTTGGGGAGTGAGGACTCCCCAAACCGAAAAATGGATTGGGTTTGGCTGCGGTATCTGTCCAGTATCTTCTTTTCCTCAGTTTTGCCACACTGCTTCTGCTAAAGGTGTTAAAGTTATGGTCCCTTCTCTTTGATTTAGTAATTTAAAGTATATTTTTTTATATATTTCAGCAGTGTTGCACTTGGCTTTTAGTAAAGCAGAACATAAAGAAAGCTGACCCCAGAGTGTGAGTACTTCACTGCATGACTCTGTGAGAGCTCAGGTGTCACACAGCAGTTGGGATATAGCAGTGACCTGTAGCATTGGCCTAATCCAACAACAGGGGCTATTAATAGGGAGGCGATTGTCCCCCTGTACTCAGCACTGGTGAGGCCACACCTTGAGTATTGTGTCCAGTTTTGGGCACCTCATTACAAGAGAGATATTGAGCTGGAACGAGTGCAGAGGAGGGCAACGAAGCTGGTGAAGGGCCTGGAGAATAAATCTTATGAAGAGCGATTGAAGGAGCTGGTGGGACTGTTTAGTTTGAGGAAGAGGAGGCTGAGGGGAGACCTCATCCCTCTCTACAGCTACCTGAAAGGACATTGTAGAGAGGTTGGTGCTGGTCTCTTCTCACAGGTAATTAGTGATAGAACAAGGGGGAATGGCTTCAAACTGCAACAGGGTAGGTTTAGACTGGACATTAAGAAAAAAATTTTCAGAGGAAGAGTAGTCAGACACTGGAATGGGCTGCCCAGGGAGGTGGTTGAGTCCCCATCCCTGGATGTGTTTAAGGGTTGTTTGGATGTGGTGTTGGGGGATATGGTGTAGGGGAGAACTTTGTAGCCTAGGGCTGATGATCCCAAGGATCTTTTCCAATCTGAATGATTCTGTGATTCTGTGATGGAGGCTCAGCAGGAGACTTTGCTTGGGCTTCTGTGTACCACAGGTCTGCCCACAGCCTTAGCCGTGTGGTTATACAGATGCAAAAGCTTAAAAGGAGCAGATGCAAGTATGTGGGCATTGTTTTATTTGGTTGTTATTTGAGGTTTAAGGTAAATGAGGTTGCTTGTCATAGAGAGATGTTATATGGGCATGACACACGTGCTTAATGACACTACAAAAAATTACTGGCAGCTCACATTCAACAAAGTCAACAGCTGCTCCATACCTTGCTTTAGGCTATTCATGTACAACAGGAAGTATTATGTTGTGATGAGAGATGTGGTAAGGGCAGAGTTAAGACTGTTTTGAGACACCTGACTTGAACCTCCTAGTATTTTTAAGATTGAGAGAAGCTAGTGAAAATGCAGTTACCTTAAACTTTAGCACTATGATAAGAATTTTTCCAGGCAGTGAATATATGGATCCACTTGAACATTTTGTAATATCTCCATTTGCCTTTTAATATGATTTTTTGAGAATTAAACACCATCAGTTTTACTAACTATTCAGTTTAAACTTTTAAAGAGATCAAATACCTGAAAATCCTCAGGAGTTAAGAGGTCTAAGTGTCTTCTAGGTGCCTCAATATTTCTTCACATGCTGAAGTATCTACATAAATCTGATAATTTTTATGGGATTAATTCTTTCAAGTGCAGTGTAGGTGTCTGCATATGATACAGTCACTGTAGTCTCCCATTAATGCCTACAGTAGCAAGAAACAGATGCTTCTAGGGAGTGATTCATCTCACCTCAAGGTTTATTGCAGGCAAATCAATACAAGTTATGAAGTATTAATATAAATCACATCAAACTTGAAGCTTTACATTGCTGTAAATATACTGGGAGGTAAAATTCCTCATGTAGACTTAAGAGAAGTCTTAGAAAGCATACGCTGTCCTCTTCTTGCTCTTATCTGAGGTCTGAGTGACCCAGGTTTTTCACTGGCTGTAGACCTCTGAAGTTCCTTCATTGAACACATGGACATGTAGTCATGCAGCTGGTTAGAAGCCTGTGTTTGCCTGCGTCAGCCCAAGTCCTCAGAAAGCCAGGCTTTCAGATGATTTCAAATAAGGCCAAGATTTCTCCTGTTCACCACATCTGTCCCCAGTGTCTGTCTGTGGTTTGGTTTGGTTTGGTTCCCCTACAGTGTATGAGTGTATCTTTTTTCTGTGCTCTGAACTGCACCTCTTCTGTTCTCTGTTGTCATTTGTCCATCTCATGGGCTCTTACCCACTTCTTCCACTATTGCTTATTTCCCGCCAGGGTTTCCTACATACTATTTATCTTCAGAGCCTTGTTTTGGAATGGGTCAAGAGGTTCTATTCAAGCTGGCCTTCTTCTAATCACTCCTTATCTGTACTTGGGGAGGTGCTTTTCTGCTCAGAGTAATCTGAGTGTTGTGGCAAACAGAAAATCAGGAGTCCAGGAAGCTGGAGAATAAATAAACTATTTCTGTGGTAGAAGCAAAACCTGTCAATTCCAGTAACTTATAGATAGTAATTTGGATTAATCCAATAACCAAATTAAGAAAAGAAGAAAATAGAAGAATGCTCTATTAATTTCTAGGACTTTCTGCAAACTTGCTGCAAAGATACCATATGCACGTTAGGAGGCATACCTTAATTTTCACTAGTGCTCAGTCAAACAGAGGTGTTCTGTCATTTGTTGTTCACCTTCTCTTTTCTTACTGGATAAGTGATAAAATATGCCAGGAGTCTTAATTACCAAAGAAAGGTCTCAAAGACCTCTTCAGCAGCTAAGTTTAAAGGGGGAGATTCTGTTAATTTAAAAGAATTCTGTTCAACTTCAGAAAATATCTGAATAACCTGTTTGTGGAAAAGACAATGATTATTATTAATCTTATTTTGGTTTTCACCCAGATGCACATTACATTAATATATATTGTTAGTGCATCTCTTGATATGCAGTCTTGATAAAGCTGATGTTATTTTAGCTGTGGGATGTACTTCAGAATTCAAAGTGCAAGTATTTTGCCATGGAGAGAACCATAATTCTTCAGGAAAAGCCATCTAGATCACCAGTTTAATTTCTGAAACCTTCATCCGAGTGTTAATAGTTTATATTTTCTGATGGAATCACACTGGTCACCTTTGTCAAAGATGCTTTCATTTTGCTCTGATCTTTGTCTCATCAAGTGGTTGTCCCATCATGAGTTTGTCCTATGTAGAGGCAGTAAAAATAGTAGACGTTCACATTTGACAGAATTTTGTCTAAGAGTAGTTGAAAAAGACCAGAAGACCTCAGCAGTACCCAAAACAACAGAAACCAGTCAATAAATTGCTCAGACCAAGTAGACAAAGCCATATGTGGTTAAAAACAAACAAACAAACCCAAACAAACGAACAAACCAACAACAGTAAAAACCCAAACCAAAACCAAAATACATAAATATGACAACAGTTTGTTGTTTGGTCAGAAATGTTGTATAAAAATAAATGACAATTTAAAAAACACTAGATTAAAAAAATACTGGATCACAAATGAGAGGGTTGGAAGAGGCAAGTGACTTTAAAAATTACAACTTAATCACTGCACATGAAAAGTGAGTAACAAATAATGAATTGCATCACATGGAATTAGGAAAGATTATATTTAAACCAGCTTTCCAGAACTAATAAGCACTACGAAACGATAATGCATGTACCGTGTTTTCATATACGAGTTCCTTCTCTCAAATCAATGTAACTCTTGAAATATTCAAAATTAAACTATATTCTTGAGCACTTTCCCGGCTCCAAGACAAAGATCAAGTACAAAGATATTCCTTGCATGTGAAGAATTAAGGCTACATTGGGCTTAGTACTACATATGGATGTGGAGTGATTTAGTTCAGTTTTTATCTCACCTGGATGGATATGAGTTATGGAAAATATTGTAAGAAGACCAGATTGATAAGGACTATTTTCAGGAGGAGTTGAGATTGTAGTGAACAATTTTACGGAGCAAGTGAGAAAAGATAACAAGGTCTAGAGAAAACATTCAGTTTTCAGCCTGCGGGAACTAGGATGATGGCAACAACTAAGGAAAAATGGTTGAGAGATCTAATTGAAGTGTGCGTAATCTTAAATGGTGTAGATAATGTTAATGCTTTCTACCCAGCATGCATTCTAAGACCAGGGGCAAGTACTGTACTAAAAATCAAATGCGGACATAAAGAAACACTTATTAAATTAACAGTAACTGCTGAAGTGACCTGCAAGGCATAGGTATTAAGAAAAACACATTGAGGGTTACTCAGGCAACAGTTAGCTGCTGTCCTTGAGGCACTGGCACTGGGAGGAAATGCTTGTGCTTTCTTCCATGTCCTCAGTGACATTCAAGAGGGGATTTTTGTGTTTTAACTGTACTCAGACCGTTTGCCGTTTTTTATTTTATAAAAATAAATTATAATGGCTTTAAGTTTTTTTTTTTTTTTACAGCCATTCATAGATTAGAAACCACAGAATACAGCTTTAAGTTGACAAGTAGTTTCGTGATTTAGGTTGTCTGAATGTATCTGTATGAACATTTCCTACATGCATATGGTACTGAAAGGTTTTGTACATGTAGTTTTCTATCTAGAGCATCTAATTAAAATCTGTATTGACTGCAGATAAAGGAAACCATAAAGTACGTGTGATCTTGGTTATTTCTTAGAGGGGGATCAGCAGCGGCACATTTGACATTTTAATGTCAAATATATTATAATCATAATTGTGATTGGCATTTCTGCTAAAGGTTTTTAGTGGCAATGTAACACAAGTTACCCTTGCTGCTGGGCAAGCAGTACTTATTTTGCTGGCAATGCCTGTTGGCAAAGAAAGTTCTCTGATTATTTTTTTTTAATCAGTTTTTATTTCACTATCTCCCCACTAGCAAGCCCTTGATTTCTGTAGCATAACCCCTTCTTTATCCGTTATTAGAAAAGGTGCATTGCCAAGTGACCAATGTCGGACTACTCTCTAAACACTTTTGGTGCACTGTGACTGCAGCACGCAGTGCTGAAGTATCAGAGAAGTTACAGACCTGAAAGAAAGGCAAATTAGCCCAGGACTAGTACAGAATTAGTGCTGAGCTATTGCTCCCAGGACCTCGTACGGCATCTCTGAGCTGCAATGCTCTGTGTAGAATAAACAGCTTCTTTATGTGTCACTACATTGCATAGTGAGGATGTCACCTGTTTTGGCATGAAAAACCTGGGATTTTTTTCTTGTGTTTGAAATCAGAGAATGAAGGAATAAACAAACCACTAACTCATGACTTAGGGCTGTGCAAGAAGTATTTTTCTAAGGATTTTGGTAAATCGTGAGTTAACATGGTGTGCTTTATTTCTTTGCATGCTAGATTTCCAGTAAAAGAAATATAAGGTGGAAAGGACAAAATGGGGACTGTGCTAGAGTGTCCTCTCCACAGACAAACTGGAATTCTCATCTTAAATCTCACCAATGGTCCTTCTCCCCATTTTCAATAAAGTGCAGGGTTCATTTGCTTACAAGAACGAGATATCCCCAGATTCCTTATCTTTGTACTGGAGAATACAAAGATAAAATGAAGAAAAAAAAATTTACTCCTCTTCATCATTTAGAGTGGGGAAAATAATAAAACAGTTGCATTATTTTAAATCCAAATGTAGACAGAACAGCTGTAGCTTTAACATGTATTAGCTGGATGAAGTCTGACAAAAAAACAATACTAATAGAATGAGAATAGTTTTGGGCAGCCAGCCAGGAACACACTGTGGTGAATAGGTTTGGAAAGGAAATTTTTTATTTCTTTTCTTTCTTTGTCTTTTTTTTTTTTTTTTTAATGTATTATGGCAATATATCATGTTTTATCAAAGGTGAAATACTTTACGAAGTTGTTGGTCCTCACTAAATTTTGAAGATAATCTGTTAATAGATGAGACAAGGAAGCTGGGTAGTGGGACTATGAGCGTAGGAGACTCTGCTTGATTTGGGATAAACAATAATGCCGTGACTGAAGCAGAGCAGGGATTTAAAGCTGTGTTCTGGTATAATCCAGCCCAGTAGCCAAATGCTATGCAACTGAGTGTCACAGACAAAGATATCCAACCCTATTTTGCAATGCAGTTCCATTTATGAAAATGCTCCAACGGTTTTGTCTTTCAATCTGTTTCGTAATGAAAACAAATTTCACAGCAACTTCTATAGATCTGCCATTTAATTTCATCGCACTGGTCAACAAGCAGAACACCTGTGTTAGGTGTAAATGATTTGTGCCTAATATAGATCTGAAAATATTTTCTCGAGAGTAGAAGAAACAACTAATGATTGCCAGATTTATTCCTTTTTTTTTTTTTTTTTTTTTTTTTTTAGATTTGTTTTAAAATGTGATAGACCTTTTCAAGGAATGGGCAGAAGAAAAGTGCAATGAAAAGGGGATAGCAGCAGTTTTCCATAGATAATGAAAGAATCAAGCCTAGTGCTAAATTTTGAGTTTTGGATGGGGTAATCTGTTTGAGATGATTTTGCCTCATGTTCATCTGGCTACCTACTGAAGCTATAGATCATAATGTCTGTATCAACTTTACTGGCTGCACTGTTAACCACTGGACTGAAGAACGCTCTTCATAACTTCATTATGTACTTCCTTGGCACATCTCAGAAGTAAGGTGAATTCATTTGCTTTATTAGGCAGTATTTATTACGATTTAGAGTGGATCCCATTACTTGGACATGGATTTGATCTGTAACTTTATTCTGCTTTGAACACTAATAACTATTCTATTTTCTATTCACCTGAAATGTTGTTTGAGGAATTCCTTTAACCTTTTTTTTTTTTTTTTTCCCTACAAAGTTCTTAAATGTATGATCTGGGTGGTGTGAACAGATGGGTGGAAGTTGTAGTATTTCAGCCCAAGATGCAGGTGAAGCAGTAATGCTAATGTCTAGATTGATTTCTTCAATTTTTTTCAGCCAATCTGCTACAATTTTTGGCTAGTTTTTATCTTCTCCATTACTTGAAGACAAAAAAAGAACCCAACCAAAAAACCATCAGCTGAGTATTAATTCAATCACTGTTCTTCAACAGAACCCACAGACTGTATGGAATTAGAAAATGTTGATGCTAAAGGACCAAACTTTATTGTCTGGTCTGACTTCTTGCATTCAGACATCTGCAGTTCCTACTGAGTCATGTTGGGAGTAGGTCAGGCTACCTGAGTGGGAAGCAAACAGGACTGAATGCTCCTTTCCCATTAGCCTATAGGCACACATCTTTCAGCTGAAGTACTTCTCATATGGATATTATTTTATCTAAACCAGTTTCTATCTGCAAAAATATTGATTCATTCAGTAGCCAGAATTTCTTTCTGAAATGTCTACAGAGCAGCATGCAGCTGAATATCAATCTTCTTGTGATTGGATTAATTCACTGGAATGCTATCAGCATGGAGGCGAGCGCCTTCCAACCTTGAGACCAGCTGGAAGTGCTTTTTCTGGAAACTCCCAGGTGCCAAGAGGCAGTCAGTGGAAGCAATTTCAGACACAGAAATTAATGAAGGTAATGGCAGATGATATTGAGCAGGAGTATTTGGCAAAACATATGATTTAAAAAGGAACAGTAGCTCTAATCAGATGGGTAATATGTTATGGATGATGAAAGGGATGTTCATCCATGAGATCCATTCTTCTCCAGTGCGTTTAATACAACATGGTTTTTTATGTTCCCATTTGGACAAGGCATCCTGCCCATGTACCAGCTAGTGAGCCATCATAAATATCCTCACAGACTTTTATTTTCCTCTTGCAACTGTCATAATGAAAGCCCATACAGAGTTAACAGAACACTTTTTGATGATTGTTTTATTTGTTATAGCACTGAGCTTTGTCCAATCCCATAAAATCTTTTGAATGTTAAGTATAATGGAGCCTCCAGAGCTTTAATTCAAATAAATATTTGAAAGTATTTAAGATGTGTGAAAATGTCACTGATTTACCACTGCTGGAAAAATAAAATTTCTTGTGAACATTTTCTTCTTTAGTCCATCCTCTATCAACTTATGTTAGTGCATCATTTGTGCTATTTGGGGTTCAGATTTGGAGTACAGCTAGTAGAGAAGACTGGCACTTTGATTCCTAGGTCCAGTTCAGACCCAGCTCCTCTACTGCCTGTATATAGACACTCTTATCACTAGCAGCTGTGCAGGTAAAATGTCAACAAACATTATCTTTGTTTCTTGATCTTTATTACTTTGTGTTGCTTTTACCTGCTTTGAAGATCTATGCAATGCCTCTGTCAATGAAACTGCTGCACGTAGCTTCTTATGTATATAGGTTCCAAGTATATAGGTGTTGGCGACCATCTTTGCAATGTTATTTTCACACAACTTTTCTGTAAATCATCCATCAAAGGTGATTAGATGATACATTTTCTGCATTGGAGTGGGAAGGAGCAGTCTAATATATCACTTCTTTATATGCTATCATGTATTTCTTAAGATTCTCTTTAATACTGTTCTTGATTATATATCCCTATTTTCTTATTGCAAGTCCTGTTACATTTGCATTTATGCATAACTTGACTAGTAAGATAAAGTGTAATGCTAGTTTGACTGCACATCTGGGCAAGCTGGCTTGTATAGTAAAGTTACTGGTCCTCTTTAAATAGTGAATTAGCACTTAATCTAAATCTGTATATTTTGTGTTTTTTAAATATGTATTACAAACCCTCAGTTACTGTTCGGTTAAAAGTGTAATTCAATTGTTATGCTTCAATTTATTCTCTATCTCTCAGATAAGAGTGTATTGTTTCACTTGTGACATGACATCATCTAATGCTGTTTCAAGAGTTGCAGCAGGCAAATCTGTTAACTCTTCATTATTCATTAGTTTCCATTCTGGTCTTTCTAGCTCCTGGGACCAGCAAGTCATCCCATGCCCACGCTCGAGTATTATTATTGTTGGCAAAGGCTTCTCCAAGCGTTAGAGCTCCTGGCAAGGCACACAAAGGAATGGTGTGTGGCGTCACAAGTACACATTGCTGCAAATTACCATCTTCCTGAGTTTTGTTCTTGTTATTTTCCCGTGACGAGATTCTATATGTCCAGTCCTGTACCATTGTAAGAGTTTTTTCTGTGGAGCTTTCTGACGTTCTGCCTTCTTTTTGGAAATAATTACTTGCATTTTCCTTTTTCACAGAAAATATTGCTTCCTGTCTAAGAATACATGACATGAAATCTTCAGTTACGATTATAATAAACTATATCATCAATCAATTGAATCAGCAGTTTATATCCTGTTTAGCAATGTTGATTTACCAGCATAATTTAGCTTTCTAGAAAAGGTACAGGAAATAGAATCATAGAATGCGTTGGCTTGGAAGAGAACTTTAAAGGTCATCTAGTCCAAACCCCCTGCAGTGAGTAGGCACATCTTCAACAAGTTCAGGTTCCTCAGAGCCCTGTCCAAACTGACCTTGAATATTTCCAGGGATGGGGCTTCTACCACCTCTCTGGGCAACTTATTCCAATGTTTTACAACCCTCACTATAAAAAATTTATTCCTTGTATCTTGTCAAAATCTCCCCTCTTTTAGTTTAAAGCTATTACCTCTTGTCCTGTTCCAACAGGCCCTGCTAAACAGACTGTGCTATCTTTCTTATAGGCCCCCTCCTTAAGTATTGAAAGGCCACAATAGAGGTGATATCTGCCATATATAAAAACCTAGTTTTGCAGCAACAGGGGCAGATTTACATTTCTATGGATCATTAATAAAATACTTATACAAGCCACAGTGCTGAAGCCTAGGTCAATAAGCTGATTTTCCTGATTTGCAAACATGACTCAGGATTGACAAATCCAGATGCTCTGGCACCTCCTCCCAGGGGCCCCTGTCAGAGGCCTCCTTTGAGCTGCTGGGGAGTTTGTGGTGGGAGATGCTTCTGATCCTCTCGCCACTCGGCTTTATGAGTGCGGTTTCCTGCCCTACGGGTTTTATGGACCTATGGTAACTTTGCTAAGGGTTTCTGTTACTGATTTTCTTTAGCTAATACAGTCCTCTTAATAAATGTGACTCCTAAACAGACCTGGTGCCCTAGATGAGAGTGACATTTTACCCCTGGGGTAGTTCTTTTATTTTTCCCAGACTTCTGTACTTTATTGTTGTGAAAAAAATTGAATCACAAATCACAGGGTATCACAGGTGAAGGGACCTTGGAGATCTTGTGAGTCCCACCCCCTGCCAGAGCAGGATCATATAATCTAGCACAAATGCTTCCAAGAGATAATAAAACAACCAAACACCAGATGACCGCTTGCCATTTCTAGTGGCTTCCCTTCCCTCTGCAGTTCTTGGAACTGTAGAGTTGCTTCAGCCTTCCAGTTTCCAACCTCTGGATTTCTATATGGAATATATACACTCTGTATGTAGTGTTTTCTTTTATAATTTTGTTTCAGCTTTCCAAGATCCATCCTCTCTTACCTACGTCCTACTCTTCTCATTGGTTTCATCAGTGTTGCATCTCATTTTCTTAAACAAATGATAGCTCCGGCTTCTGTGCTGACTTTCTTTGAGGGAATGCACTGTTCTTCCCTTAAATGCTTGCTTTAACTTGAAAGCACTTTCGATTGATGTTCTTGATTTAATCTATCATACCTCATTTCAGCTTAATATAGGGTTATAGAGCTTTTACTCCCATTCTGCAGAACAATTCCTTTCTGCACTTTGTTTGAACTTTTTTTTTTTTTTTAAATCTCACTCTGTCTACTGTAGATCACAACCCTTCCATGAAACTGTACGATTTTCAAGAAAATAATCTTTTCCTCTTTCAAAAAGTATTACCTTTCTGGAGAAAATTTAGTTTAACAAAATATATATCTGACCCCAAAACCTCCTTGATGAAATCCTTCTGTATATTTTTCAGTTTTTCAGCGAAGTCCACCTGTTCGAATTCCTTAACCTGGCCATCTGTCATATTAGGCTGAGCCATTTCTCAGAATAATTGTATGACATTGTCTCCTCTGTCCTCGCCATTATCAAATTCTACTTTCACTCTCAGTGTGAAGCCAAAGAAATTTCCTTGACTGCTGTGGAATAATACTTGGTTGGAATTTTTTTTTTTTTTTTTTTTTTTTTTTTTAAATCAGAAAGTGAAATCTGCCTCATTGGCTTTTAAAATTTTGGACAATTTTTTGGCCTGTTTTTTTCCCAGGTTTGTTCTTGAAAACATCCTGCATTGTATAGCCTCAAAACTCTTCACCATAAAACACTCTTTTTACACACATAGGGTTATCTGGTCCTTTCTTCATCATCTTTAATGTTTTGTTGTTTTTCTGTTTCACACAGCTTCCTGAATTATTTTGCTTTGGATCCATTCCAGAACTGTTATTAGTCGCTTCCCTTCTATTCACAGGGTAAGACAAAGCCATTAGCTGTGTTTCTGCTCTGCTTCTCCATTGCTAGAAATGAAGCACAACTGCTCAGCTCACTCTTGAGCCAGCCTTGTGTTTAATCTTTCAAATAGAAGAATTTCCACGGCTACAGATCTGAGTCCAGGCATACTGCAAAATGTCAGGATAACCTACAGCGTTGCAATTACACCACTGTAGTTAAATCTCACTGATTTCCAGGTATTTAGATCATAGGCTTGAAATCTGTGCTCTAAGGAAGCCAGTGGATGTTTTGGCATTGACTTCAGTGGGGCTGGGACTTAGTCTGAAAAACTGCTTGCAGCCACCCTACATGGATGTCTCCAGTTAGCTGTGCTTTTGCTCCCGTGTGGTCTGTGTGGTATAGTACAGGGAGAGCACAACAGTAAGGTAAACATTGCAGAAATAAATTAATTTCAGGTCCTTTTGCGCCGATTCCTTTCATACTTACTGTATGTATTAATGTTACTGTTTAACATGTGCAGACAAAATGCATTCTGATGAAACTCTGCTAACTGTAATGCATTTATATAGTGGTCACATGAGCAATAGGAATAGTTTAAAAAGTCAGAAACAGTGCATTTTAGCTGTTAAATAAAGTATTTCATTTTAGAATTTTAGCAGACTTAATTGTGATATTAAGGCAGCAGAACTTCTACTAAGTTATGGCTTTTATGAAGAAAGAAATATTTGATTTTCAGTACGTTGGTCTTTTTGGTTCTCATTTTGTACTATAGTTAAAATTCTTACTTGAATGGTAAATGTTATCTTTGTTTTCATTTAAAACTTTTCGAATGTTTTGTCTCTGAAATCTCCGTCTGAGTCATAGCTTCTGTTTGTTTCCCTACATACACTCATTTTTAAGTTCAGAAGCAGTTGCTCACAGATTATATTGAATCGTAAGCAGATACTCTAAAGAAAAAAGTCTCACTGATAACCTGAGAATAGCTTCAGTTTTTCTGAGAGTATTCAAATTTATATATATATGAATGATTTTTCTTTTCTAGATCTACATGCACATATGCACAGAATCTGTTTGCATATGCACAGACATAAACACCACACACACAATTATGTTATACCACCTGCTATATGTCCACTCTGTTCTCTATTTTATAACTATCTAAATAAAACTTCCTTCCTGTCTTTCATCCCTTCTTGAAGCTTTACTTTTGGCCATCGCCTTTTGCAGTTATGTAAAATAATTTTCTGTGAAAGAATGCCATCATATACCCCACAGGCATTTATTGCTGGGTTATAATCCCACTTACAACTTTGTCACTCTTCCTGTACACAGAGGCAGCTATGTAATACCTCTAACAAATTTTCTTTTTTTTTCTTTTTAGCAATACATGAATATGTATGCTCTGAAAATACAGTGATGTGAAAGATAGTATTTTTGTGGTTTGCAAAGAGTTATATGAGAGTAGGACTGCCACCCATCCAGATTTTTTTTTTACTAAATAACTAAAAGTTATAAAAAGAAATTCTGTAACAAAAAGCAGAATCAGATCTTTATGGCTTTCGGTCCTGTGGAATGAAGGAACTATGACAATTTTGTCTTTCAGTAGGTTCTAGTTTCAAATCATCCATGAATAAACAACTTCAGCCCTAAAATACAGAACATTTATGTTCAGTTAGTAAGGGCTGTGCCATCTCAATATATATGGGAGTGGGCAGTGTTGTGGTCTTAGTTGTTTTATCACACAGATTAAAGTTTTTGTTATGTATATTTTACTGATATTTATATATAGCTGTGGTACAACACAGTAAGCCTACATTGTGTCAGTTTATTTATTAACATGATTTTTTCATTACCACTTCTTAAAACATAATGAATTGTTTTTCTTTTTCCTTCCTTGTCTCTCTCAAAGCAGAATATTGAGTGTGGGTGATTGCTGGATTAAATTCATTGCATGTCCCCACATTCTTGAATGGATGGTTTTCAGAAAAAAATATTTTCAGTGACTTAACTTTGGTGAGAAAGAAGGAGAAAAAAAAAAAAAAGGAAAGACTGACCTAACTATTTCACCTCTCATGAGTGTCTTATTAGAATGGCAGCATGATACATGTTGAGACCAACATGGTATATGTGATGCTTGAAAGAAAGGCCTCTGAACATACCCTACATTCCAAGAATTATTTGAGCATGAAATTTTCCCATTTTATATTTTCGTGTAATCTTTTTCAAAAAGAAAATGAAGAGTAATGTTCTTTTGTAATTCAGGTGTCATTAGTATTACCTATAAACCTGGATTTATCTCACTTGACATGTTTAAGGAATCTGTGTTTTAAGTGTTCTTCATCTTTCTCTTATCAATGAAGAGAGGTATCATTGTTTCCCAAGGATATTTAGGCAATTAGGATACTAATTTAAGTACATTAAGTCACTCAGATATCAAAGGATGGATCTGAATTGCCTTGATTATATCACAGATCTTCATCCTAAAGCCTGCTCACAGATATAGAGATGCTCTGCATTACTAAGGCTTTTTGTACTTTTCATCAGAGAAATTTACCATTCAGTCAGTGAACCTGAGTTGGGTGAACCTTGCTGATGTTGCTTGTCACTGCTGTTACTTCAATGTTGCTCTTTACTTCTTTTTCTTAAGGATCAATCAAATTACATTCGATCCAAAACCATAATAACTTGAAAAGCAAGTCCCTTGCAGTTCCCAGGCTTCAAGCAGCTGGGCTGCTGAGAGGCACTCCTCTTCTTGCTGGATTTCTAAAGTTAAATTTTCTCTTTTTCAGTCAGAGGTACAGGTCCTTATTTCCGCTTTCATTATGCAGTGAATGCATGCTGTTCAGCCTTGCAAGGCTAGTCAGAAAAGCTGGGCAGGTCTACCTGGCAGACCTTAATTTTTCCCTTGAAATCAGCTCTTCACAGTCTCATTGCTGATTACTAAATGTTACGAAGTTCTAGGTGAGCCAACCAATATGGTCTGGGAAAATCAAGATGACAGTATCGCAGTACCTCATAGCGTACTTTGTTCATATAAACTAATAACAGAGTAGTTGTTACAGGATTTACCTCAGAAATACACGACATAGCATAATCTGTCCAGTTATTCACGCTATAAATTGTGTGGATTTCAGGGGTTTTAATTAGGAAAACAAACTATATTCAGGTGGTTATAAATTGCAATGTGTTCTTTGTGAGTCTAAAATCAGAGAGAGAATGAATCTTGTCTCTGCCAGGCTAAATCTAGATTTTATAAACATGCAGAAAATGTTAGAACAGTTACTCCAGATTAAACTTGTTTATGCTGAATTTCAGCAAAGGATATCTAGCCCAAATATATTGAATGCTTCATTGAAGAAAGGGTAAACTTAATATTATGGTTGGATATATTTATAGGGGCTCAAATTCACCTATGTTATCTGAGTCTTTATTGAGTTTGAAAGACTTAACAGTAGTATTAGGGAACTTATTTTTCAACAGACCAATTTGTACTAAATCAGTACTTTAAAAAAACAAATCAACTACAATGCATGACTGAAAAAAAAGCCTGAGAAACACATTCCTAGCCACCTGAAAAATATCGGAGGCAATAACCATAAGCAATTTTGAAAAGCAGCATTTTCAAAAAGGAAATATGCAGGCATCCCCTTCCTAACACTGCCTGAAAATCACTCGCAATATATATGCAGGCAAAAGAAGTCTGTTCTGTTTGGTTATTCTTTTGGCAGGTTCTCTGTGTGTATGTGTGTGTGCATGTGAGTGTTAAAAGGTTTCCTATTTTCTTTCATTATAAGCATTCTCAAATCATGTACAAATGCAGGTGTTTTCTAGCCACTGAGTCCCCTTAGGTAACAGATCACGGGGGCTGCTTCAGTGGAGGAATGTGGAAGCCAGGTAAACTTTGGAGCTGCAGCCTTGGCTGCTGTAATTATTTTCTCTTTTTCTGCTACCTAGAACTGTTTTATTACCTGAATATAGGAAGAAGTGCCACTAGAGTTTTACCTTCTAATTTAAAGATCTATAAGGGCTGGAGAATACCCACTTGGAGCTATTCTCAACTTTTATGTTGAGAATGTAGGAGGAAGTCAATGGGGAATTCATCATAGAGATTTACTCCCTTAGACCTTCTTGCTCTCGGCATGTGTAAGATACACAATCTCGAACAGGCAATTTTACATCACTGACTTTGATGACTCCCTAGATTAATTTTGTAACAGGTGGGTTACAGAGCGAAGGTATTCCAAAAATCCCTTAGAAAGTAAATGAGTAAATGATGCTGGTAGGACTTCCAAGCTGTTCGATGATGAAAATTCTCTACCTGACAACAATGCATGGTGGATTCTTGTCCGAGAAGAGCAGTGGTTTTTTTTCTGGCTACTAAATGACTTATGGTGACTTCAGTTTTTGTTTGTTTGTTTGTTTTTCAGCTTTCGTTTGCAGCAACAACACCAGAGTTGGCTGATAAGAAAAAATACCCTTATTTCTTCCGGACTGTGCCATCTGATAATGCAGTGAATCCAGCAATCTTGAAGTTACTCAAACATTATCAATGGAGGAGAGTAGGAACTTTAACACAGGATGTACAAAGGTTCTCTGAGGTAAGATTTGCATAATTTAAGGTAAAAAAAGATTGCTGCTAATATCATACTTCTCAGGAGCTAGTTCTTTCATTAATAATAGCAAAGTAAAAAGAAACAGGCTCACTGTTTCAGTCTAGTTTGGATTTGTCTTATTATGTCACATTTGCTATACTGAATAAACTTAATTCCCTTCATTTGACTGTCTATATAAAAATTACCCATGCTTTCTCTTGTCTGCTTTTAGCACCCAAGATCATTGCACCCAAGTGCAAAGAAATCACTTAAAAGAGAGAAAAAATCTAATTTCATCATGTTCCTTTTATGCTCTCATTTTTTTGTCTGAAGTCTCTGTACATTGAGGGAGAAAATCTGCTAAAGTCTATGGCTGAAAATATTGTAGGAGCTGAGACAGAAATGACCGAAGCCCCCCAAACTGATAAGATCACATACTATATACCCACCAAATCTTTCAAGTTTCACCCCAAGCAACATTTTGGTCATAGAAGTTGCAGTAAAATATGGGCCAAGTGCCTTAGGCATTGTTTAACCAATCAAGTAGAAGAGAATACATCCTACAAGTAAGTAATCAGAGCAAAACAAAGGGAAGAGTTGGTCCATTAATTGACAGAGACCAAACTAGTAGAGGCATGCTGGTTTTGTTGGGTTTGTTTGGTTTTGGTTGTGTTTTTTTTTTTTCCTCAGCATTCATTAACAAAAAGGCTGACTGTGTTCTTAAGGCTAGCTTAATTAAAACTAGTGAAGAGGGGGAAGAATGGGTTAGAGTCTGCGTAGATGAGTCAGGTATTTTCAAATTGTCTGGCACAATTAATTCACCATGGAGTACTTAGGAAATCTTAGAGTCTTCCCTTTATGAGCTTTGAGAATTAAAAGATAAAAAGTGAGTGAATTGTCTGTCTTTCCAAAAAAACCACATGAAGACCCAGGGAATTATAGACCAGTCAAGCTAAATTTAATTCCTGGAAAGACACTTAATCAGATAATCTGTTTGGAATCACCCAGAAGATAAAAAGATGCTAAACAATAGCCAAAATGGATTTGTCAAGAATAAATCATGTAAAGCAATCTAATTTCCCTCTATGACAAGATAACAGGTCTCAAGATGAGGTGGGTGATGTTTTATGACTTATAAAAATGTTAAAGATATTCCTTAAGAACAGTGAAAAGTAGGGACACTTGATCTTGAGGAAGACACTGTAAGAGCAGTCTGTAACCAATATTCCTGCCACCAAGGTTAATTAACATCTGATCAGTTGCTTTTAAAACAAACGCTGAAGCAAAAAGTCACGAAAAAGTATGCTATGCTTTATCCCCATCTGTCTTGGAATTATAATTTCAAAGAGTAGTTATCAGTGGTTTGCTGTCAAACAAGAAGGATGAGATTCTGTCAAGTGGTTTTCTCTAGAAAGAGATAAGGTTTTCTCTAGATAGTGGCATAGAGAAAATGTTTATTAAATCTGCAGTTGATACCTGCTTGGGAAATGCTGCAAGCACTTTGCAGATGATAGGATTAGGTTTCAGAATGATAGTGTCAAGTAGAGAAAAGTTTTAATATAAATAATATATAAGTGAAAAAGTGCAAAATGACCATCTAGGCAGCAGATCTCCAGAGAAAGACACAGGAAGCATTGCTGTGAACCACAACCTGGGTAAGGGTCAAGAACATCAGACTTCTTGACCTAAGGTATAAAGTAGAAAGGAAGCAAACAGCTCTCATTTTACCACCCTCAGTGTAATGCAATATTTAAAAAAGACACAGAGTAAACTTCAACACTACTTAGTGCTCATTAGATGGAAGTTGGAACATCAGGTTTAGTTTTGTCTTCAAGGAAGAAATAGACCAGAGATGCCTATAAAAAAAAGTTAAGTAATCTAGAAACATGTTTTATGAGAAAGATTGAAAGTGAAAAACAGTGGAATAAACTGGGTAGGTTTTTGAACCTTCATCGTGTAGGACTTCTTAAGATAAGAGTAAACAAACATAACATGGGGATTCTTGGTCTTCCTTTGGGACAGAGGGATGGATTTCATGTCTGTCAGGGTCACTGAAGAAATGTTAAAACTTCAGCCTTAAGGGGTTTGACAGAGTGCTGCACTTGAGTTCAAAGTCTTTCCATTCCTCTTGAAAGGTAAACAACAGCCTCCTGTGTCAGACTACAAAATCAGTTTAGTGTGATTCATTAAAGCCTTCAGATCATGCAAGATTACAGTATCATAGGGTGTCAGGGGTTGAAGGGACCTTGGAGATCTTCGAGTCCATCCCCCCTGCCAGAGCAGGACCATACAATCCAGCACAGGTCACACAGGAACACAGCCAGGTGGGGTTTGAAAACCTCCAGAGAAGGAGACTCCACAAGATCCAGTTAAAATTTCCTTGAATTGATTTTTATAGAGCATGTTGAGTCCTGAGTCCTTGAAATTATTAGAGCTCCATCCTTCCCTTTTCAGCTCTATGAAGTTTATCACTTCTCTGTGCAGATAGTGAAAACACAGGAAAAGATGGAGGAAATAATTACTTGCCTATCTGGGAGCAGTAAGTTACGGCAGCCACCAAGCAACAGAGAGGAAGAACATGTGATGGCTGGGCAGACCACAGCCCCACTGCAAGGGAGTAAGGCAGGCCTGGAGGTTAGGCTAGGCTAGGCTCAGTCAAGGGTGCAGACCATCAGGCCTCCAGGTGCTGGTGTAGGTCTATACATCCACTGAAACCACAATTTTCCATCTAAAGGAAGATGAGGCAAAACTATCCTTCTGACATTATTTGAAAGTGACAAAATTGTTGAATAACATCTAAAACTTACCTCTTTGTTGTAAAATGCCACTCAGTTCAGGCTATGAATCTTCTTTCCTATACTGAAAATGCATTACAGGCCGCTAGACTGGAAGTAACTGAATTTCATCTCATATAGAATAAAATAAGCAGAAATATATTAATGAGGTCATTGAGAGGACTGTGTAGTGACTCAGGGGGTTTTACTCTTAGCAGCAAGATAGAGACATTCTCTTCTGTCTGTTTGCAATTTGTACTATGATCTTATATCGTGATAATTAAAGTTTACTGAACTTGTCCATAAGTTATTTGCCCCGGAAAGTCATAAAGGCTTTT